>JAROYE020000005.1:23752500-23997500 GCA_029619315.2 Dynastes maya
CTCAACCGAAAAACAGTAAAAAAACTATGCAGTAATTTTTTTATATGTATTTCAAGTATGAGCATGACAAGCCTCTCCCGTTCGCTCGTGTTATTTTGAAACCATCCGTTAGCTGGAGGGCTAAATAAAAAATTCGTTATGTTATGTTGTTAAAGGTTGTATTGCACTGTGAAAAAAAAGATTTAAAAGTGCTAAAGAGGAGCATAACGTTGGAAGGATCTCTTGCAATATATAATATGTGTTTTTATTTTCTATGCCTGAAACAGAAAGGAAAAACATATGTTCCATAAAAATACGTAAATATGGAGAAAATTAAACGGTTTCATAAAATTTGTATAATATTCACAATTCCGCAATTCTACGATAGCCAAAATATCACACAATTTTAGCATTAACCATTTATTATAGTGGTTGGATAGACGCATACATGTGTATATAAGACTTTGTTTTATGACAATGTTTACAAATTACATCTATGCACATTAAAATACAGGACGAAAAGTAGGGGCCACAAAATGTTACTCTGAGTAACCCCTCTGCTTGACTGAATTTCACTGGAGTGGACAACACCATCATTCGTGCTCCACTCCAGTATCTCAATCAATCTCCGATGATCAATGCTGTCGAACGCTCTTGACAGATCCAGTAGAACCCCACAAGTGGATACTTTCCAAGCTAGACAAAACTGCATTAGTGAAATCAAACAAAATAGTAGTCAATAAATAAGTAATCGAATGAAAATAATAATTTGGACAGCGAAATGATTAATATTTCATACACACTTTACGCAAAAATGCTTATGTATTACTAAATCTTCGCGTGATTGTTGTTATTTTTCCTGAGTGCATTGTTCAAATACAGTTCCATTGAGTAAGGTCCAATGGTTCGAAAATCGCGCCAATTGAGTCGATTTTAACGAGACAAAAAGGTTTCTATGTTAGAAATAAAAATTAAGTCAATATCATAAGAATCCATTTCGTGTAACCATGTTTTCTTCATTCGATTGTTTTTCATTGTATTTTTTTGCACACTTTATAGATGAAAAGAAAGATAATACGTACGTTCTATCTATACGATTTATTTTCTAAACCTGAATTAATATAAATAAACAGGTAACGTCTAACAAAGTTAATTTTCTCCATTTTAAAGTAGGGTACTTGTATAACTCACCCAAAACCCATCGGGACACTTTCTTTCTGTTCAACAGGAACAATGTAGTATATAAGCTCGTTTCCTGCTTTATCTGGATTATTAGAAAGTGCGCTATTATGTTTTGACAACTCTTGTGCACACGGCGATTCACAAGAATCTAAAATTATTACTTTCAATTTTTGCTGTCTATATACCGTGTATTTCAAATAACACTGGCCATAGGTATTTACGTAGTAAAACCTTTATGGGACGTTAATGGTTTTCATACGGGAAGTATTTGATTAATTTTTTGTCCACACGTAGTTGAAACAATTTTCATAACGCATTTTATGCCATGGAACAAAAAAGTGAAGTCGAAATTAAAGAAAAAAGAGCATCAGCTTTAGTGGCACTTCAGGAATTTTTAGCAGAGATAATGATACACAATTTTGCAGCTACTTTTTTTTCCTTATTTTCAACTTTAGGTACTCTGTTCCAAAGCATAAAATGTCTCAAAAACTCATAGAAATCCTTCCAACTATGTGTGGATAAAAAATAAATCAAAGACTCCCCGTAGGAAAACTATTAGTCACATAAAGGGATTACTGTGTATTTCATTAGCTTATGCTACAAAAAGTTTACGAGCCGTACTGGAATATTCAATTTTGTAGTTGTCTATTACTTCCTCTACTGTCAATTTTTCACTGCGCATGCAAATAATGTATTTTATTATTAATATTTTGGCGAATTGTTACTACACAGAAAAAATCCTGTGAAGATAATTGCAACAACATTGTAGAAAACTGTACCATCGCTGATTTTCATGAAAATATAGGAGTAATTTTATTTTGGTAGGATATGCTTTAAAACTAGCCAAAATTCTCAAAAGGTGGTCTAATCCCCAATACTTACGTAACAGAATATGGTTTAATAAACATTCAATAAATGTATTTAATAAAAATTAAGAATTTTGTCATTCAGTATTATACCAATTCAAACAATTGTAGGAGAGCCGAACAAGCTAAGTAAATTATTATATCTTTCCTGTATTTCTATCTTACATTTTATAAAAATGGGCGAAATAGATAGTATTGTCACATAGAAAACTTTATTCTTTTCGAATGAATAATTGCACCCGGGTAGCCGGTAGCCCAATACCTATATACTTTGCTCTGCTATCGGTCTCGTAGATTTGAGTTCGAGTCCTGGGCTCACAATTGTCTTTCACAGTAAGGTCTTCCGTAGCTGTTGTGAACACCTTAAATAAGATGCTCAACGAGCGCTGGTGTAGTATCCCACGGCCGGCGAGCGCTCCTTGTAAATGACGAAAGCTGTTGGAGATGCAAAAACATGCATGAATCGTTATTTCGTTTACTCGTTCTTCCATCCATTATTATTACATATACATACTCATAAGGACACTCTATTAAGTGGTAGTTGTTAATGTAAAATGTTTTAATTATTCAAATAACTGTTGCAATTTTCTTTACAATTATCTTGTGGTTTACTTGAACAATAGTAAGCTGTAAATTTTACTACGTTAACTGCTATGATTCAATCCAAAACCTTTTGTAAACTAATGTAATAAACGTTAAAATTCGTTACAGTAGCATTTTAATAACTAAGATGCATACACTTGCACAATTACTGAAAAATATGCGCCACTCTTGCTTGTTACAATATCGTTTCATTAATTGCTACAAATTGCCCGCGTCACGTATCCTGCAACTATTTGTGGTGGCGTTTGCCACAATTACAGAAGTAATTCTAACATCTTTCTTCTTTGTCAAGTAGAAATTCCTGCATTCTTTATTCTTTGAACTTAAATTTTAGTCATTCATAATTTAAATTGTAGCACCTGTTTACCAGAAATAGATAACCTTTGTAAAAATATTGATTAATATTGTTACTAAAAATGATTTAGAATTTCATTTTGTGTTCTATTTCGTATACAAATTTTCAAGTTATTTGGCTATTTTATACACCGAGAAAGATATATACTTAAAATAATAAAATACATAGAAAAATATGTGACACCAACATTCAACTACAATTTTTGTTGGAGCAATTACATATTTTGTTGGATTGAATAAGCGTACTGTAATTCTTAGTATAAATAGTTCTTATTTTTAAAATACAGGGGTTTGCTGTCCCAAATTTTTCTCTGTGTACGAGACAAGAAACCTTTAATGATGAAGCGGCGCATTTTAACATATTTTTTTTCGAATCTGGAGTCGCACACTTGTTATATCAAGGAGTAATTGGTTATTATTAGTGTAGGCAAATTGAAAGTATGCGTAGTTGTCTCAAAGTTTACAAACCAATTTGATTAGTTTATTTGAATACAACTTTTTGTGATATTTCCATCGTATTTATTTTATTTGTAAATTGTTTTATTATTAAATAAATGATTTTTGGTAGCATTTCATTTCAAGATTGATATTTGTACAAGAAATTACTAATTATTAATTATAGTACTAATCGATATTCTACCAGGTACTCTCACCTTCTTCTTACAAATAAAATTCAACTTAGTTCTGCTAACTGGAAATTCAAATTACACATGACTAAAGATTAGTTTCGAAGGATGTTTGAACCCTTAGTAATAATTTTCTGAAATATTATTAAAAAATTTTCCATTTGGTGCGTACTTTTTGCCGAATAATAATAGAATCTAACCTCATACTAAAGAATTTGTAACATTAAATACGGTAAATAACAACAACAGAATTTTTTTAAAGATGGTAGTGGTTTAGTTTTGATACAATTAGCTGACAATTCGATGTAGAACAGTGTATCATCGCGAGATTCTTTACTCGGAGCAAAAAAGGAGAGATAATATTAATTTTGTAGCCCACCATTAATTTATCATGATCGAATATTTTTCATTCCTTAAATTAAATTAAAGACACCACAATATAACCCTTCCACAATTTCCTCCTAATAATAGATCTTCATTTGTTTCAGGTTTCGTTCACGTAATCGTAAAGTGACGCAGGATCGATATCTCTAATTGAGATTAATAAACAACTCCCTAATTAGCTGGCCGACAATTCATCAAAGCAAAAGAATCAACTCCCCTAAACCTCGAACTTTAAAAATAGTGAAGAAACGTGGAAACTTATGGTCAGAGTAATACATCGTTAGTGAAGTGCGATTCTAGTGTTATTAGTAGTTAGTACTATTCGTGATCAAATTGTTTGTATAACCTTTGCATCTTCGAAGGTAAGCGGAATTTCCAACGAGGCATAAAGGGCAAACGTAAACAACAATCCAGTGGTGGTGTATCGCAAGCTTGCCTTCGCTGAGACACAATAACACGTTTCACGTACGGTTCAATGCCGCGCACCACTGAGTGTGTGAGTTAATTAATATGGATGGTAAACAGTTGTAATAGCCGTGCTCCAATAAATCCGTTGCAGCAACACGCAGGAAGTAGACATGGAGACCGAAGAACTTATTAAGCTCGTAGATGGCATATATAAGGTAAGCAAAATGTTAGATTACCATGCAAAAGCAGGAATATAATCTCTAGAATTTGGAAGATTGTTTTCTGTAGTAACATACGAAATATGAACGCAAACTATGAGTATATGAAGCTTTTATTGTGCAATATATTGTTATGGTTTCGTTATGTCTGTTCTCCATTTTTGATTGCGTATGCACAAAATTTGCAACTGTATAGTTGCAAATTTTGTGTGGTGAAGCAATCTTGCGTTGCTGGCTAGTTGATGGAGTAAACATTGTTTTGGCTAATCCTTTAATATTTGAAAATCGTTAATAATTAAAGAAAGATTAATTATTGGTAGGGATTGCTTTAGGGAAATATTTGAACATTTTAGAATTGTGATAGTAATTATATCTATCTATTTTTTGTTTTAATAAATTTGTGCTTTTTTGGGATTTAATCTATTTTTCTTTGATTGTAATTATACTATTTTCTTTTGCAAAATTTTAAGATCCAACGAATTTTTATTTGTTTTTGTTTTTTTTTCTATTCCCTTCTAAGAGAGAGATAATTTAGCAATTGGGCTTTATTTATCATTACAATATATCCCAAAAGTAACGTGTAAAATTTATATATCTTTTTATGTTTACTTTTCAAAACACGCAAAAGCTAGCCGATTAGTATCTTTCAGTATCTTCTTCGTTTATTTTTTATAATTGATGCAGGAACATTTTTTTTATTAATTTTCCCGTGGTTTTTTTTGGCCAATTTATCATGAGCTTGATTATTGCTGTATACGACCAGAAAATCATATGAGGCTTTGGAATCTTAAGCCTCATATGCAAGCAACCTTCGGCATACTACTGATTCCGTAATGTAATTCCATATTAGTTTTTTGTCAAACGTAACCCCCAAATGTTTAACTTCGTTGCTGAAGCTAATAGTTTTCCCTTCAATGGAGGGTGATTTCAGACAGACTTTTCTTCTCCTTGTACAAGGTATGATTGTAATCTTTTGTGAGTTAATAACAATTTTGGACAACATTACTTTTCTCTGTTTCATTTGAGTAAATGTAGTTATTTAAATTCTATTGCAATTTTAATTTTTCCCTGCGATAAACAATCTCATAAGCTCATTCTATCTAATGCAATTCAGTTAATTTTCTTCTTCCCAAACTTTTATATTTATGTTTTAGCTGACATTAATATCCGTTAATATAAGTCCAATTAGAAAGTATTGAAAATTTGAAATTTTGACATATCATAAGCTAATTCTTATAGAGCACCTTTATATGATCTTAAACCATTAGAAAATGGTGATTTGATCCCAAATATGTAGAAGTGCACATTATATTAACTGTCTTGAATCTTTCTCGAAATGTGTGGGCCTGACTGATGAATACTATGGAGGCTGTTAACACGATGCTTTTCAGAGCTAGATATCTGATGCACATTTAAAACCATATCCACATTTTGAAGGACAATATGCACAATAAATAAAATCTTACACCAATCGAAAAAATCATACTTGTACAGGTGTTCTTTTAGAAGAATCTGATTTGTTTATGTCAAAATTTTATAGTATCAAATTCGTAAACTTGTAAATTAACACTAAGACAATGTAGAATGTCGTAGAATAACTGCATTCACATGTCATTGCTAACAAGCTACGTATGTCAATGATTTTGTTACTTTGTGGTGTACATTTATTGCTACAAATACACTTAAATATGATATAGTTAAGTTAGATTCGATTCGATGGAAGTAATATTGCAGCAAAAAAGGAACGAAAGAATCAGTGATCAATTTCTGAACGCATTGATTTTATATTAAATATAAAGTATAGTTCCTCCTATTATCCTAATGCCCCTAATTCAAACATATTTTCGTGATTTTTTGATAAATGTCAAGGTGTTTGAACGAAAACTAACAAAGGTATTCTAAAAACCCTATGTTATAGGAAGTTTTCTATGTTATCTACCTAGCTATGAAAACAATATGCTATCGCGACAATTTTCTTATGTCAAGTTTCTATGACATTTTATAGCATCATCTCCAAGTTTGGTTCCAATCGCTTAATATTTGTCATTTATATATCAGTTTAAAGAAGCGAAAATAAGTGAGTTACATCAGGAGCGTCATAAAATTTCTATCGAAAGAATGGCAGTAACCCGCAGAATATCGATGAGAAAATAGTGGCAGTGTATGGAGAAAATAGTCCGTCCTATTTCCAAGTTAAATTTGGGTGCAAGCAGTTCAAATGGGAGTGGGAATCTATTCATGGTGACCCAAAGTGTGGAAGACCTCTCGAAGCACGAACTGTAGAAATCATCAACAAAGTTGAAGGTTTGGTGTTGACTGATCGCCGAGTAAAAGTTTTAGTTATTGCTAGAGAAATAGAAATATCAGAAACGAGTATTTTTAAAATTCTACACGAAGATTTGGGAATGACCAAAGTGTCGGCACGATGGATTTCCAGGGTGCTCAGTTCCGAACAGAAACTGTGTAGACAACATATTTGCGGGTAGAATTTGACTGCTTTATCTCAAGATGACGACTTCTTCTATAGAGTTATAACCAGGGATGACATATGACCGTGACTCTCCCACGAAAGAAGAGTCCATGCAATAGATTCGCAAGGGCTGTTCACCACCCAAGAAGGCGAAGACGCAATTTTCTGCGGGAAAAGTGACGACCATAGTTTTCTGAGACGGGAAGCGGATTCTCTTAATGAACATATGTTAAAATAAGTATGTTAGTGTTAATGGTTCTTAGGATGAAAAATTAAATTTTATTTGTTCTCTAACTCCTTGTATTCATAGCTAGGTAGATAACAAAAAACTCTTACTAGTTATAATGAATGGAGAATATCAACAAACAATAAAACGTAAATAATTATTACATCTCGTATTTGACAGAAATACGTGGTAATGTATCAAAAAGGAAGTGTGTTAGGCCAGATTCATATGAATAATCTATTAAGGCCTATACATATGAATCTGGCATAATACACGAATGCGCGTACAATCTAAGGCAACTGGGTTGCAATAACCACGCCACTGTGCGATGGGCCCCAATTCATCAAAGGATCGGAGGAAATGAAAATGCTGATAAGCTAGCCAAAGAACCAGTGAACATGCCTTTCATTTGTCCTAACTCCTTTTGTGGACTTCAAAAAGCCATACTAGGCAAACAATCAAAGCATGGGAGGGTAATCACATGGCACCTGTACCATAATACCATAAACAGCGTTTAATTAAGTAAGCAATTGTATAGGTGTATCAAGAAAACTTTTATCGTAAAATAAATTCCTTACATTTCACATATCAATAATTGTATGTAGTTTTACATAATTATATTCTCTTAAATTAACCTTCAGAATATGTTCTATAGGGGTAAAGAAACCCGTCAAGATTTTTAAAGTACAGAAGCGGTTGTGCACACTGCAAAAGAACATTATTTTTAATATTTCAATGCTCCTAGCAAATACGGCCGCTAATTCAGTTACAAATGACATCCCTTAAATTGCGTATAAACCATCTGTAGTATGTTCTATTTGGAGCCAGTTATAAGATTTGACAATTTGCGGTAAAACATTAATTCTTTATGTAAATTACCGGGTATTTCTCCTGTAGAGTTCACCATTACAGGCTAACACAAACAAGGGCATTCCTTGTAGTACATACATATGAGTATAAACTTGATCTGGGTGAATATATGTATTACATTATTCTCACTACCCGCTAAGTACACTAATTGATATGGATGGCAAACACAACAACCGCCGAATTCGTCGCCGTTCATTTCCACTAACATCTAGTTAGGAAATATGTACGGACATAAATGCGTCTATAAATACATATAAAGAGAAATTTTATCACATTGGCAGTTCTCGTTTATGACAGACAAAACCGGATTCTTTTCATCTTTATATATGCACAAGACATTTGCCATTTGCATTTAAATTAAACGCCTTGCTTTTTACGCTGTCGTGGTTATTAATTGTATCCAGATCGTACTGATTAGCGTATTGGAAGAATTACCGTAACATTATACATTTTTAGCATTCTTGTTATATATTCTGTCAAACTGCAAGTGTGGTATAAAATGTCGATAATCTTGGAAAGAGATGGTGTAGTAAACACGTATGTACGTAGATAAGATATTCTGCTTCGTATTTTTATTTTGCTTTTTAAACATTGCCTGGGTCGTTGAAGAAATAGAAAATTTTACTGAATATTCCTAGGTATCATAGCTACGACATTTCAAAATGAAACGTACTTTACAGTCCATCGGCGGTGTGTTACATAGATGCAAATTCTGCATAAGAGCGTTGTTGCCGTTATCTAAGAAATAATAATTCAATTCAGTTTTATAAAATATAAGAACACTTCAGTACAAGAGTGGCGTCCTTAAGTTATTAAGCAGTGACAGCACAGACATCGGCGGAGTAGTTTGTTTACGGTGAGCGTTTAAAAAAAAAACGATTTTATGAAACAATGGAAATTTTATGTGAAGATTTTCGTTGGATTACTTTTTACGACATTAGTAAGGGCCTAATACAAGAATAGTGCCTCGAGTAACTTCATTCAACTTTTGGCAATGAAGCACCATCAGAAGAGACTGTTTACAGCTGGTTTGCAGAATTTCGCCGTGGCCGTGGCCGTGCTTCCATCGGTGATGTGAAGGTCGACCAAAGTTGATTGTTGTTCTAAAAAACATCTATGCTGTGCGCAACATGATTGAAAAGGATCGGCATGTGACTTACCGTAAGATAGAACCATCCTTAAGCATATCCAAGATTGCAGTACATTCGATTTTGCATGAACATTGTGTGAATAAGATCTGTTCCCGGTTGATTCCACATCACCTGGTAAAAGGCTCGTGTCAATTGGTGCAAGAAAATGCTCAAAACATTCGACCAAGAAACTTCGAAATCCATATACAACATCGTAACAGGTGACGAAACTTGGATATACGGAAACTAAGCAACAATTAACTGCTTGACTGTTCCTAGGTGAACGGAATCCAACAAAAGGTTCTGGTTCGCGAAGCACTTCCAAGAAAATGATTGCTTGTTTCTTTCGTTGTACTGGACATGTCGAAGAACAATTAATGCTGAATGGTATACAGAAAAGACAACGTCGCATCGCTTTTCAACATGGCAAAACCAGCTCTCACACAGGACGTCGAACAATTGATTATTTGAAGGAGAAAAACATCGAATTATTGTCTTATTGCCCGTATTCACCTGATTTATTGCCTAACGACTTCTTTGTGTTCCCCAATATCAGACAAAAGATACGTTGAAGCTTTCAGAAACCATGATTTGGAGATACCTTTTAGAGTGGAGAAAATGTTTCGAGAATTGGTTCGAGTGCATGCAATCTTAACAGCGAATATTTTGAAAAACAGTGAAACGATTTGTACCAAATTTTCTTCTTCCATTGTTTTTGTAAAAGCTTAAAAGGTATCCCCCGTAAAGCGAAATTTAAGCTCTTTACTTGTGCATATTAAGTGCTAACGACAAATATAAATTGTTAATGCCTCTACCTAAAAGTAAAAGCACGATGGAGCAAACTTACATAAATATCCTCTAATAATAGATAGTATTCAGTTGCTTATAAACGTTATTATAAAGTTTATTTACTATAGATCTATTTCTATTTCAAGTGTTATTTCAAAGGTTATGAAATCCATTGTAAGTGAAACTGCATCCGCCGATTCCTTAAAATTTGTTTACAAACGGTTAGACAGGCGTATAACTGGAATATATTTTGACCTTACTCAAACTTTTGATGGCTTGGAATTTTCATTTGTGCGATCAAAATTGTACGACGTGGGTATAAGAGGTTATATTTTGGAGTGGATTGCATCTTTTTAAACTGGTCGGATGTTAAGAATTGTTACAAACAACGTTCAATCGAAGTTGGAAAATATAGTTTCGGGTGTACCACTATGTTCGATTCTTGGACCATTTATTTTTATACTTTCTACGAATGATTTGGCAGCGAACATTGGCGCCGGGCATGTTGTCAAATATGCCGACGGTACCTCTATTGCAATTAACGCTGATAATCTATTAGATCTAGAAACAAAAATTAGTCAAGCTAAAAATGAATTTTCGACATGGTGTGCTGATAATAGATTAATACTAAATGAAGCTCAAACAGTCGCTAGATGTATAAGTAGTCTACATTTCGCCGCTATAAATATTTCGTGTTCTGGATATACAATTATGGTGCTGAACTTTGATTTGATCATCAGGTAGATGATATTTGTAAAAGAATAAATAAACACTATTTCACAATAATGTTTTCCAGTCAACGGCCTATTCTAAATGTTCTCCAGCAGGTATTGCTATGTCTACTCTGTTTGTTCTCTAGTTTCTTTGCTACACCTAGGGAATTTTTGAAGATACCGCTAGTTAAGAAATGGAGCTGCTGAAGAAGCTCAAGGTTGGGTCGATTACAAGCAGGCTCAGTGACGCCAGTAGCTCCGAATATAGCATCAACAAAAACTATAAAACGCTGATACCGGATAGAGACGAATGGAAACAAGGTCCTTCCATTAAAGTCGAATCAGCTTGGTACATAGTCAGTATAGAGACTGAAGAAGTGCTGGGATCAACGGAATTAAATCAAGAATAGCTAAGTCAGTAAGCATCGTTGAAAACGCTACCGATCTGTTGAGGAATTCTTCTATCCATATAGTCGTGCAATGCTAGAAGCATTGGACTCCACGCGCAAACAAAGTCGAAACTGGTGTAGGCTTGCATGGGTAAAGAGAACCCTAGCTTGGGTATCAGGGCATGCTGGCCACTGAGGGAGCGTTAAAGCAAACGAACCAATTCGAGTGGGCTCGTCTGTTGATGACAAAAACCTGAGGCCCTCTATAGGCATGGCATACGCAGTTGTTTGAGCAGCTACTAAACAATGGAGAGGAAAGAAATCTTAGAAGTAAGAAAAAATTTTACGGCACACACTGGCCGAGCAGAGACAGGAAGTCTGTTACAGGACATTCTATGCTTAAGAAGTATATTAGCAACTTGTATCTGATAGAGGAAACCATATGCATATTCCACCAGGCGGGAAAAAAGGTTGCGGTCTGCATACTGCGAGATTGTACAAGACTAGCAGGAATATGTTCTTGCGGTGGAAAAGGCAAAGCTATTATAATACGATATGGTCTAATAATTAAGGAACCGCAACATATCTGAAAACGCCCCAGAATAAGGATTACTTCATATCTACTCTAATCTAGAGGTGGATTGGTGAAATCACAATAGCATGTATTTATATAGAAAAAGATGCTGTTACTTTAGTTAAAAATGAAGAAGCCTAATATTGTTGAAAAACTCAAATTGTTCTCTCTTCTTATCATTTACTCTGTTCGCAATTGTGTAATCATTGTTATCTTTTAGTAAGACATGGTGTATTATGTTTACTCATATCCCATTTCACTGTTGTGTTATTGGGCGAAGCCTCGGGTTATGGAATACACCTCGCACTGCTGGGCATCGATTACCATGATCGTTAGCCGACCCTACTATGGTACATTTTGTGTTAAACTGTAGGGAAATATTTTCAACAAAGGTTTCTAATAATTGAATGATTGTATAAAGTTTCTTAACACGCTGTGCTATAACGTTTACGTTATTGTGTAAAAAAGATCAAAATGATTACGAAGTCAGTTTTAATTGATTCTGCCGTTAATAGATTAATTTTCTTATTCTGCAAGTTACTTGGAGTTAAGCAGACCATCCAAAAGTTGTTCCGATGTTTATTTAGCTTTCGTATAATCCGTATTACCAGAGCACTTATATAATAAAGAGGAGGAGCTATAAAAGACAAACAACTATATAGCATTTTAAAAATACAATTTGTAGGCAAACAAGTCGGCTCCAAATCTAAATTTTATGAAGTAAATGGAGATAGCTACAAAATTCATTCAAGATAGCGCTTGAATACGTTGTACCTACACCGCACCGTAGCATTATACATTGCGGTTTAAGTACTTATTCCCTTTAAAGCGGCTCCATTCAAGTTATTAGCCTTGTAGACAGCAGTGCAAGTCAAAAGAGGGCTCCCCCGATATTTTATGCATTTACCCGTAATGTTTCATAATTTCTACGATTTGCATTTAAATTAAAAGGCAAGCCCGCACTTTCTTAGGAAATATTGTTATTACTCGCTGTTTAATTTAACCAATAATCTTAATTTTGTGACAAAATATTGGGAATATGTCAGATGGTAATTGCAGAGAACTAAAAATAATTAGGATTTTAACTCCCACTAAGACCCTGCTAAAAAGCCATTAAAATTTCACCTTGCGGAGTGGAGATTAAGCAAATGTGACTGTTAATGCGTAAACTGGTTTTGTAACATCATCATGTTTCGGATTAGTTCTAAATGTACAGATTTTTGTTGTTGTTATGAGGACGTAGAGGATAAGCGAGGTCACACTTAACTAAACGAATTAAATACAACTCATTTGCATAATTATAGCCTGTATATCTCACCAGTTGTGTCATTTTAACGTGTCGTTACAAAGAAATTTAATCTGCGTATCCTTTTTTTCACTACATTCGCAAAATAGCCTATGAATGTTAAAGATGTCCGAATAACGTCTGCTTTTTATTTCGTTGTTCAGCGGGAATGTAAATTGTAACATTTAAGCACCTTTCTTTATTACTATTTTGTTGTGGCAGATTCAGAAATAACTCCTGATCTCATTTTCATTGATATACCAGAAATTTTGCGGCAGTGTAAATGTTTATGTTTAAGTAAGTTTCGTACGACTTAAGATTAATAGATGTATGGCAAATAACAATACCTTGGATATTTCAAACAAAGACCTAACCATTCTCGATGGTAGGCGGGATAATTTGTCTTTTAAGTGTGTTATTTCGCATTTGCAACATAGAAGCATTAGTTCCAGTATTATTATTATTATTATTATTACTTTAGTCCGGCCATGGCACAAATGCCCTTAATCACTGCGACCTTAATAGATCTATTGTAACAGAATGCCCTTATGTGTGTTAGAATAGTTGGAGGCTTTTAATAAACCTTAATACTACTCTAGGATCTGTTTCCTTCAATTTAGTAAGTGCAGGGAATGGTTTACTGAAGTGGTGGTGTCGTATGCGACTAATAGCAACACATTCATATACGATGAGTTCTGCCGTCTCCAGTTCTTCTTGGCATAGACGGCAGATTTGATCTTCAGCTTTTCCTAATTTAAATAGGTGATATTTAAGGGCTACGTAGCCTGCCAGTAATCTAATATCCCCCTTCCTGAACGATAGCGTTATTTTTGCTGTCTTTAGTGAGCCTGATATGAGTGCTTCTCCCTGTTTTTTTCCTGGAACCTATCCCAGTACGAGGCCTTTTGATTGTCCTCCCATATCTTTATTGCTTGCTTTATGCGGCTCTTTTGGAGACCACTGAAGGGATTAGGATCAATGAAAGCCATGTTCGCCGCTTCTTTGGCCAGCTTATCTGCCTTTCCATTTCCTTCGATCCCTTGATGGCTTGGGACCCACCGCAAAGTAACGTGGTTATTGCGTCCCAATTGCCTTAGATTGTGTACGCATTCCTGTATCAGAGCAAATTCGTATGTGTAGGCCTTAATAGCGTTTAGAACTGCCTGACTGTCGCTGAGTATATTAATAGTTGCGCCTCGTATCCCTTTCTCGAGGTTTTTCATGGCGCACAGGTTTAGAGCAGAAATCTCTGCTTGAAATATGTTGGTGTGGGGTCCTGTAGGCATTTTTAGATGGAAGTTAGGAGCACTAATGCCTATATTTGTTCCGACACCTTCTATTTTCGAGCCGTCCGTGTACCATTCCAGGGTACCTCTTTTGCATTGAGGCTCACCGGATGTCCATTCGGTACGGCTTTCAAATGGGAATCCATTCATGGTGACCCAAAGTGTGGAAGACCTCTCGAAGCACGAACTATAAAAATCATCAACAAAGTTAAAGATTTGATGTTGGCTGACCGCCGAATGACCAAAGTGCCGGCACGATGGATTTCCAGGCTGTTCAGTTCCGAACAGAACAGAACAGAAACTGTGTAGGCGACAAATTTGCGGGTAGAATTTGACTGCTTCATCCCAAGATGAAAACTTCTTATATGGAGTTATAACCAGGGATAACATATGACTGGGACTCTCCTACGAGATGAGAGTCCATGCAGTAGATTCATAAGGGCTCTTTACCACCCAAGAAGGCGAAGACGCATGGGGCTCACCGGATGCCCACTCAGTACGGCTTTCAATGATCACCTTATAAAGTTGGTCAAAATTGTATTGCATAAGGATCGTGTTCAAGGATTTTGAGATGCCTTCTAAGATCCCCAGGCTGTAATCTCTTCGTTCTACTAAGAGTAGCATTAGTTCCATACATGCAACTAAGGCGTTTCTCATTCCTCAGTTTTCCTAAGCAACCTCACACACTTACAAATTATGATCGGTCGTCTACTGTACGTGCTCGACGTCAGCGCAGATTTTAGGAAATACGCAATATATCTTATTTGATAATTTTTATCCGACTAATGAATTCAAACGAAAATTATCAACATTTTCAAATAAATATTTGAATGTAGCATTGAATGAGACAAAAGATTCGCCCTTAACTTGAAAAGAAAAATTATGAGTTCCAAAAAAAATAGAACCTCATTATAAAATAACCAGATTACATTTTTCCATTTCCAAACATCTAGTACATTACATTTGTAAACAGTAGTAAATGTGTTGCAAATTGATACATTTTCGAAGTTCCGAAACAAAAGCATGTTTAAATTTAGTTAGTGTCTGTTCAGGTTAGCAATCATTTACAGTATGACCGCCAACGCAATATTAATTAACGGCTTACTATAGCTTATAAGAACGTAATTAAAAAGCAAACTATTTCATAATGCAAACAAAGCAAATCAAAAATAACAAAGATTGAGAGAGAGTGTTCAATTAAAAAGATAAACTGTGGGTATAACACATAACTAAAGTCTAATGCGATCATCTCATGGCAGCGGTTAGATTATTACTGATCAGCATGCATCACGCGACTCCCCGCCCTTATGCCTACTCACTTTTATAGCGAACAAATTTTGTAACACTGTCCATGTATTTTAGCGGCCACTGCGTTACGCAATTTTCTTGCGTGGTCCGTATGTCAAATTACAAGATAATTGCTTACAATTTCGTATGGTACCGTATTCACATTAACGAATATAGTACACCAACTGAAACACCCTAGTTCTACTATTTATGATGCAGTACTTCATTTTTGTATACATTTTTGTTTAAGATGTTAGTAAATAATAAGTTACCTTTATTTACCTCTACTATGAGAGTTAGACCTAAGTTTTACAAGAAAAGTATTATACTGTTCCACAGATTTCAAAGCAATTGTATGGAGATGATCATGGATCTGACATGCGTTACAAGGCAATGAACTGTAGAAAGGACGTGCAAGAAGAATAACAAAACAACAACCGATCACGAAGGAAATTGATTGTCGGAAAAGTGTACAATTTGGTTCGCGTAGCAGCAATCGTAGCAATGTCGAATAAAAAGGATATTAAAGTAGTTTCCAACAACATTTGTAGAGAAGACATTGAGAGAAAATCAATGTTCACAATAAGACACGAACATGCAACTCCTATCTTTCTTATTAAAGCACATACAAATTGCCTAGATGTTCAAGAGAAACTTGATGGGCGCGTTTTCATATAACTTCAGACGATTTTAAATTAGAAAAAATTATACGATACATACAAAGTAGGAAAAGTATATTTTGGCTATAAATACGTAGATTATGAATAAGTACAGTTACTGAAATAAAGGGAAATTAAACATCTAGAAGCCTAATTTTGATTTTCTTTTCGGTTTTTGACGTTTCTCAGAAAGTCACTGAGAGTAAGTAGTACCTCTATCAACCATGACGCAAGTATTAATTTTTAACTATAGATTCTTCCTATATTTTTACGTATACCAATTAATTTGTCATCAGTACTACAAACGCTATTCATTGTATTCCAGAATGCTTAAAATTTAAGCAAACCTACTGAATGCATCTAGTTTTCGAAATTTCAAACAGCCTTGAAAATTGCTAGTGGTTTCCGATTGCGTTAACATAACATATTCTATGTTTAAGTCATGACAGTCTAGATAAAAATGGGCGACACATTAGTGGCCTAAAACCAGCCATCTTCTTATTATTTTGGAACTAAACTATTGCTAATATTAATATCTTCAATTTTACACGATTACATTATTGATTGCATTTAATAATGTAGAATTATTGTATTATAGTGAAATTAAAATTACTGCCTAAATTTGAGCGTGGAAAAGTGTCTCCAATCGCGTTATAATGAACTTCGAATAAATAATTTGAACAGTAAATCTAATTTGACTATAATACAATAGTTTGAGATCATTAAATGTCATCAAACTCAATAATTGTACCAGTAATTTACTTGTTTCTGTCATAGCAAACTGGCAAAACTAAATATTGGCAGTTGTTCAATTCCAAAATTCTCTGTCGATCGAGAAGATGGTCGACTACTTACTCTTTGTTTGGAATTTCGACAAAAATTTAATACAAAAATAAGTTTTTCATTAAAGAAAACGATTTTTTCACAAAAACATTCCATACAAGCTTAAGTCAATATCACACGCATGCCGTTAACAATTGGCAACTATGTACATAAAACGCGTATGCATTTATGCCTAATATACCAAAAATCGTATCTGTGTAACGTGCACTTCCGGGGAAATAAACGTTTCTGTAAATGTTGACTTGAATAAAAAATAAACTTTAATAATAATAAACTTTATTCGCCCAACAGATTTAACATAAGAAAAATCAAATTATAGGACAACATATAATAATAATACACGGTGCAAACAAAAATAAATTATAAAAAAAAAAACACAAAAAAATATGAGGTCCCTGTGGTGTAGTAGTTACCACGTCCCGCCTGGCAGCGGTAGATGTCACGTTCGTTTCCTTGCCAGGACAAAATTTTTTCAAGTATTTAGTTATGTCGGAAATTCCGAGAAAATTGCAAATTTTCATAATTCATCGACGGAAACCAAAATATATTAATTAATTAGTGTACTTGGCATGTGAGAATTAAAAATTGTCTGTCGAAATATGATATATTTGGAGATAAAATAACAGCCAGGTATTAAAGAGTGTACGTTCCTGACAGGAGGTCCCCGTGGTGTAGTGGTTAGCATGCCTGCTCGGCAAGCTGTAGATGTCATGTTCGATTCTTTAGCCGGATGAGATTTTTTCAAGTATTTAATTACATCGGAAATTCCGAGGAAATTACAGATTTTCATCGTTCACCGACGGAAGCCAAAATATATTGACTTACATTTGTTTTTATTTTCTATATATTCATTAAGTCTAAAAATACAAATAATATCTTATAACCTACCGAAGAAAAGGAGAGGGTCGACATTTGCCTGGTTAGCATTCCTGCACATATGACTTATTGTTATTGCTTTAAAAGATAATAGTATGGGTGAATAAAGATGTAAGGATCGCATTGTCTTAGTTGACATATAACTGACTTGACTAAGTAACGAAGGTGAATCTATCTGATGATTTACTAATTTTATGGAAAAATAATGAGTCTAGAACCCATAATTTTAGGACAACAGAATCCTGTTATTCTTCGCCTCAGAATTTAAGGAGGATTCCGAAAATGTGATAATGTAAAACATGTTCCATTTATGCACCTCGCAACAAAAAAAAGTCGTTTTGAGAAATCTCTAATCACAAGGGCAAAATCTTCCGAGTTGGCGGGACTGACTCACCCTGTATACACATAAGTTTTATTCACATTTTTCTATGCAAATGTCAAGATTCTTTGATACCATAGTCGATTGTACTGTGCAAAGAGGTCCAAAAAACAATTACGTTTGTGGTACGGAGCGATAAACAGAATTAGCAACTTTCCGTAAGGGAAAAATGCAGACTTAATCATTTCAAATCCGGCGCTGTACATAGTATGATGTACATTACAACTGATTGCTTTTTCTGAAATTAATTAGCTTTTACTCCTCTTAAATCGATGTAGGAATGTTTTATACACCCATTGGACTAACAATAAGCAATTCAAACAATGCTGTTTGAAAATTCTTCAAGTGAATAGCAGAAGAAATATTTAAAAAATTTATATATAACATGAATGGATTGGTCCCGGATGAATAGCCTTAAATATCTAGATGTTTAAGGTCGTGTCATTTTAAAAACAGGCTCATTCCTTTCCGTTAATTTTACTATTGTTATGTTAATCCTTCCGCTGAATTCACACTCGTATTTCTGGGGAGTGGAACTGAATAAATTTAGTCACTTAAATAAGGACAATAGCAATTCATACTTGGTTGTACGGTGAATATTAAGATCCTACAAAACTGAGTACACTCCATTTTCATCAACTTTACAATTAAAAAATATCAGAAGTTGTAAATGCGACAACGTTACGTATAAAGCAGGGATACTTATGTTATTACCTTTATAAGACAAATAACTATAAAGGCTGGTTTAATATGCTCGTTAATGCCATATTTGTAATTACTCATTACCCGAACTATTACAAGATAATAATATCTTTTCACTTTGCAACAGCAGCCTGTTGGCATTTTTAGGTTAAATACTTGATTGGTTTAATTAATTCGGAATAATGTTATTGAAAATTCATGAATTTCTGTTGTCAACCGTACGACCAAATGTCGCTAGAAAGATTTTTGTATAGTTCTATATTCTAGGATTTGCCGATTTAATGTTATGTCCGATTTCGTTTATGCACAGAAAAAAAAACGTTAGAAAAACTTCTATAATTGTACGAAATGCCACTGCAAGTAGTTTTAGAATCCGTGACACGGACAATTTGTAGCAATTAGTATAACATTATTGTAAGAAGCAAGAGTGGTGCAAAACCAGTTGTGCAAGTGTATGTATTGTATTTATCGGAATGCTAATATAACGCATTTTAGCAATTACTACATTAGGTTACACATAAATTGCTACAATTAGTTGAATAAATTATTCTATATTAAGCTACCACAAATTATGTACTATTTTTATAATTGTAATGATTGAAAGAAGCACAAGTAAACGAAAGAACAATAGCTATTCCATGTTTTCGCATCTCCAACAGCTTTCGACATTTACAGGTAAGCATTGGCCGGCCATAAGAATATAACACATCTGTGCTACTAGGTGTGTGCTCAACCCTCCGAGCTTTCGGCAAATTTGGAGGAGTAAGGTGAATTACGGAAACCTTACTCTTGGAGACTTGCGAGACCGATAGCTTGGCGAACACTATGCAACCTGTGCCACTAATGATGAAAGTGTTTGAGAATGTAAGCAGATCTATCTCGTCCCAAGGCAGGGAACATTTAGTTCATCCATTTAGGTAGACTTCGATAATGAAATCGTTTGTACAGATAAATGATGATTTACTTACAAACTCACTCATTCCTATCATTTGTTTTAAGATAGAAAAAATACATCGACGAACATACAGTCTCTACGACACGGCGTAACATGATTCAATACTGCAAAACCCCTAGGTTTTGGAGGTAATTGTTTGCCAAATATGCGATGATACGGATACAATTCTATTTGCCCACAATGACACAATTCTATTTTCGGGATTTTTCTTTCTATTTCACAGGTTCTTATAAATTGTAAAGTAAGAAATGCAGTAAGAATAATGTAATTCACTTAATTTGTTTGGCTCTCCTACAACTGTTTGAACCTCTATAATACTGAACAGCAAAATCCTGAATTTTTGTCAGATAAATTTACTTAATGTTTACCAATATCAAAACAGCATATCCCTTTGCTCAAGAATTAGAGGAACCAGACTAGCTTTTGTGAATTTTTGCTACTTTTAGAGCGTATTTTACTACAATAAAGTTACTCCAATATTTTTATGAAAATTACTCTCTGATGATGGCGCAGCAATTTGAAACCAATTTTCGGACATGCATGAAGAAGTGAATCTTTTGCATTCAGTAATTTAGACATAATTTTAAGAACTCTGCCAAATATTCTGTGGTATCTATTTTTCTATCCTCTAATTTAATATTTGATTTTTCAACTTCTACACTGTCTACTTTGATAGGCAGAGATACCCATGGTTACCTATTCAATTCATAATATTTTAGTGATCACTTGTTTGATGGGTGTAATCGTAAGATTATACTAATGATGAAGCCCTTTAATTTTGAACAAATGTTATTATTGTTGCTTTATAGTTCCTTATAAGATAAAAAAAATATTTAAAAAATGCAAAAGTCAGCTTTGGCACAATCTAGTATTTAAAAGTAGCGTGGTATATCATTTAAGTTAAAGGAAGTTCAGTGGTTTAGAACCTTGCTGACTCTTCCATTCCATCCCACATAGCAGTTCAAGAAGTGTGTTCAATCTTATGTGGGCAACAAGTTTCATTTCCTCTTTGTTTTCGTTGTTTCTTGATTTATACAATTTTAGTAATCGTATGATTGACGCAAAATATTCTAAAATGCATCATTTTTTTTATTCTTCTGTCTTTCCTTTAGTTTGTTGGAAAGACTGAAACCTGCCTCTATCACTTATATTAATTTCTTTTATATAAAATATGTGTATTGTGTAATATATTTTGGCTTCCGTGGGTGTATTATGAAAATCTGTAATTCCCTTGGAATTTCCGACGTAATTAAATACTTGAAAAAATTTCGTGCCGGTGAAGAATCGAACCTGACTCCTCCTGGAACGTTCATCTATTAATAATTAGTTGTTTTTTTATCCGCAAATATATCGTAATATCTCGAGAAACAATTTTTAATTCTTACATGCCAAGTACACTAATTAATTAATATATTTTTGCTTCCGTGGGTGAATTATGAAAATCTACAATAATTTCCTTGGAAAGGAGGTAGTAGTTGGCACACTCTTCCGGCAAGCGGGAGGTGTCTAGTTCGATCCCATACCGGGACGAGATTTTTTTTTTAATTACGTCGGAAATTACAAATTTTTAGATATATTGTGCTGCCAGAACAATATTGTTCAAATAAAAAAACAACGTTTTATTGTAACTATAAGCCAAGATTTTAATAACTGATAATATTAATTAACAATTTGATTTAACGTGAATCTTATCTGCCTATCTACATTATCTAACTTCTAACTGCATAGGAAACAATTTTTTTTGTATTCACGAGTTAGTTTTCATAAATTTCCAACCTCTTTCATCTCTGGTTTACCTTTCCAATTACCCAAAAGGGGTCTTATTGTAGATATGTAAAATGCATATATTCATATATTATCCTCTCTTTGGTGTGGAGTGTGCCTATACATTTGGTATCTGTTATACTACCCAATAGTCTGTACTATTATTAATAATAACAGGCTCTAAAGAGACGAAAGCGAGAATAGTTTAGAGCAATGTTCGATTTCTAAAGAACTTATTTAATTAAAAACATCGTACTTATTATTTATGTAACCACACTTCCTTGATAGTAATTGACGTAGCAACTGCTGTATGTTTAAAACAACAGTGTGATTTGGGAACAGCTCAAGAGAATAACAATTATCATCAACGAAATAACAATTAAGGTTTATGATGAACTACAAGTTAATAACAGGTGTTCTTGCTTTGGTATTGTTCATTAGCAAAAACTTTCAACGCTTATTAATTATGCAACTTTAATTATAATTCCTTCTCAATATTTCTTGTAGACAAACGTGTATTATGAAATCACGTCTCGCAATATCGTTTCTATTAATTAAATTCAACACATAAAATAAGCATGCTTCCCTTTTTCTAGCAGCTATACAAATTATGCCGGCCAATTTGTTAGGTTCTTGGGAAAAGATACCTGTATTTAAGAAAAAAAACAGCGGATATTTCGGATTTAACTGTTTAATAGGCATTTGTTCTAGTCGCAAATATCCCACTATGTATGTCAAATTTTAATAATTAAAGGCAGCAGCTATTCAAACTTTATTCATTATACATGTAGTGACACGATTTTTCTACGCACATTGATTCATTATATTTACATGCATACACGACATTTCACAAGACACGTTAGTTAGAAGTTTTATTGATGTTTTTATGAATGCAACTCTGAAATTTTGGAATAGGATCGGACCTATTCATTTAAAATATTTTCTCCTATGAAACACTTGCGGTTGAACCGGGAGTGTTTCGTACCGTGACAATCTTTACATGACATTTTGTAAATTCCTGATTTATCCATGTTATCTACTGGATCTTTGGAACTTCCTAAAAGGTTTTTGAGGTTATTGTTTGAAGAAAAATCCATTTTGCGGTCAACTTCAGAAAAGATTTTTTGAAGACCTCTCCTGTAACTTGGATAAAAAGGTAATTTAACATATTTCTTATTACCGCCATCAATGCGTTCTAGTGTGCTTGTATTTCTAGCTCTTAATCTATTCTTATGTTTCCTAATAGTATTATAAACGACATCTTCAGAGAATCCGTTAAAATTAGCAATATTGATGATTTCCTTTAGTTCATTTTGGCATCTATCTTTCATTAAAAGAAAATTGAGTAACCGATGCACCAAAAGTTAATAGCAGAAAGTTTGTGTTTATATGAATGATTAGAATCCTGAGATAAATTTATTATTACTAGTAGGTTTCCTATATACATACGTTTACTATATAATTTAGAAATAGACGTATATAGGAAACGTAGTAGTAATAATAGATTTATCTTACAGGATTCTAATTAGATTTGCAATTTAAAGCATTAATTATTGCCATGTGTAATGAGAAACACTTAAGACAGAAGGGTAAATAAATACGAGGGATGATCGTAAAATAAGGTTCCCAAAGCCCTACAGCAGCAACAAGACGTGTTAGGCGAAATCCGACAACATTGGCGTGTGCAGCAGCTCTCCCACTCTATGTATATACGTACCACTCCCGCCTAGCTATTGGTAGTATTGGCTAAGCAGGCGTTCGAGGTGGAGCTCCGATCGCCGCCACCGCCAGGTGCGAAATTCGCGCTGTGATACGATTTTCAAACGCGAAAGAGGTTTCACCTATAGGCATGCATCGTCAATTAACCAAAGTTTATGGAGAAAAGTGTATACCTGTTCAACATGTCCGCAAATGGTGTAGGGAATTCACTGGAGGTCGGACGAAAATTCACGATGAAGAGCGGAGCGGAAGACCATTAGTTTCAGAGGAAATCGTTGAAAAGATCGAGAGCATACTGCTTGAAGATTGGAGAGTCACCATTCGTCAACTCGCTCTTCGAATTCCTGAGATTTCCAACACCACAATTGAAAAGATTTTGACTGGCGGCAGAATTTTACGACATGGGGATACAGAAGCTGGAGCACCGTCTGCAAAAATGCTTGGATAAAAATGGCGATTATGTAGAAATATAGCTTAAGTTTTTACCTTTAAAACGATGTGTAATGTTAAGGAAATAAAGAATGCTGTCTATTTTTAAAAAATACGGGAACCTTATTTTACGATCATCCCTCGTAATTACATCGTTTTGTAAACATAATTCGATATAATTAAGGATTACTATGCTTATTTTAGATTTACATATTGCCTAATTTATTTGCTATATAAGGTTAGTTTTTCGTTTAGTTTGTTAATTCAGTTTTAGTGCTGATGATGACAGCTTGGCTATCGAAAGGTGCGTCCAGTACGAGTAAGATATTGTGGTAAGGGTTTTCGTGAACTGTTTCACAATGGCATACTTTTTCGCAACTTAATCCAATGTATACATAGTATGTAAATAATTTGAATCAGGACACCTAAAGTCAACTGTTTTCGAGATATTTACGATCATGTTGAAATGTTAACATCCGCACCGCTCTTGTTGAAATTAAGTATTTGAGAATATGATGAATATCAATGTATTTACTTTTGTAGGGACGAAATGAAAGGTCATGCGTACCACACCTTATCGTTATTTTATATAGAGTGTTCATAATATCGGACCGTTGTATCTATGACTACACTATTGACTTGTAAACATTAACCAATTATGCGCAGTTTAAAGAAAGAATCGTGAGTATCTTGGAAGCTATTGAAAATGGGTATATCAAACCCGAACATGAATCGATGTGGAATTTTCTTACTACGGTCCATTTGCAGAAAAGGGTTTTTTTCAGTTTGAAAATATCTATATTTGAAAACAGTTTATGCGGTGTGGTACGTATGTCCTTCCATTTCGTTCCTACAAAAGTAAATACCTTAATCTTCATGACATTCTCAAATATTTAATTTCAATAAGAGCGGCACAAATGCTAAAATTTCAACATGATCGTAAATATCTTAAAAATAGTCGACTTTCGGGGTAAGCTACCCTAATACAAATTTCATGCAGTGTGCACAATCAATTAAGTTGATAAAAGATATACCATTGTATTTAAAATAAGAAAATATTTTAAATTAATAGGTTCAACGCTATAACTACCTATTCAGAGTTCCATTCACAACACTGTGAAAACTTCTAACTAACGAGTTTCCTGAAACATACTGTATTTATATGTATTGCATATTATCCACGCAATCCCTCACTGTTTATACGAGATTCGCGACTGTCGGAGCAAGCTGTTATGCATTCAATGGTGTAAACAGAACTTGTTTATCTTTATCTGTTTCACTTTGAACTTTTGTTGATTTTGTGCAACGATTTAATATTCCATGTATAAACTGAATATCGTATATATTATTTGTCGATGTTTGTTCACACATCACAGATGAAGCTAACATGCTTCAGCTACTCTAATCCAGATATTTACCCGAATCAGCGTTTAAGAGGGATATTTACTAGAAGCTATTTATAGCATGTTTAGTGTGAATGAAATATGAAATAAAAAGTACTGTAATTCTTGTTGTTTGCAACGGTCACCCATTTAATAGCTTACTTTTTGTAATTTACAGCAACAACTACTATACAGACGAATCACTTCTACTTAGAAATTTGTGCGTGCTTGCTCCTTCTAATTTTTTTATTTATCTTCGCAAAAGCCACTATTTTAAACAAGTTGAGTGCTTACAAGAAATTAGCATGTAATATGATCGCAAAGATGATACAAATCCAGAAGAGATTTGGAGTGGACCTACTTAATTCTTAAGCTGGTTAACGTTGGAGTAAAATCCCCGCTATAGACCTGATATCCGCCTGGTTTATGCGATGGAAACTCAAAATCAACAAGCTTAAATATATAGCTGCTCGATTGACTAATAAACCGAAGGCTCATGAAGCCAACGTGGTCGTCGGTTGGGTTCGGCTGCCGTGGAGCACTTGGGTAAAATACCTCATCTTGGTGATGGATAAGGAGATTACCTGTGTGCACCACATAACAGAGGTGAAAAGAAAGCTTCTGCGTGTAAAGCTGGTACTGCTTTTTGTAGGGAACACACTAACAAAAAAATAACAGATAATACGAAATGGATAATAAAAGTGAGTTTTATCACCATGCTAATAGGTTCTATTGTAATTATGTTACCTTTCGATATCTGGTATGCGCTTTTGGATATACAGCGCATCTCAGGTAATTGATTAATTTTTTTGTCCACGCGTAGTTGGAACGGTGTTCGTGTGGTTTTGAGACATTTTATGTATTAGAACAAAAACGTAAAGTCGAAGTTAAAGAAAACAAAGTAGCAGCTTTAGCACAAATTTCAGGAATTTCTAGCAGAGATAATGAGACACAATTTTGCAGCTGGAAATACCAGCCCGCGCTGTGTCAATTAAAGTTACAGCTAGTGATATTCAAGCAATTCATTACAAACAGATATGTAATTCAGAGTGGCTGTTATTTACTTAAATAAAAAAATTCACTCTTAATTGATAAAGGAAACAAATATCAATGAAAAGAATTTTATCAAAAAATAATTACCTAACTAAACTAAAACAACAAAAATGCGCTCTTATTATAAAAAGGTAACAAACAATAAATTATGAAAAAAATTGTATCATGCAGTAAGTTAACCAAGCAAGTGTTCAAACTGTTGACCAAACGCTGCTAAACAATGTTCTAATCTTTCTTGAAATTTACGTTTCACATTCTGAAGATTTCCTACTGCTATTTCTCTAAATGCTTCCACTATTCTCTGCATTTATTCATTGATGTTAAGGGGTCTATGTTGAATATTGTAAAAAACTGTGGTTCCAATGTAACCCTAAACAAAAATGTTCAACGGAGCATCAAGACTTCTTGCCGGCCACTTCAGCGGCCCATGACGACCTGGGGAAATTCATTATGTAATTTCCCTAATGCTATGTGGCGGTGCCCCATCGTACTGATAAATGATCCTCCCGTTTACAAGAATATTGCCAATTGTTGGAAGAATTATGCCTCTAAGCAATTCCAAATACTTTTGGGCATTCAGTGAACCGTCGATAAAGAACGGCCCACACGTTGGTCTTATGAGGAGTTTGAGTATGGGTTTCTAGAGAAAAATATCAGTTTTTTCGTGAACGTACCTCGTGTTTTACTTAATCACCTTTCCATGTAAGAAAAAAGTTTTTTCTTCGGAAAAAAGAATTAAATTTAGTAAATTCGAATTTCCAGCGAGTCTGTCTGTCCAATATCCTCAAAATTCCACCCTTGGTCAATAATCTCTTTCAACTAATTCTTGGTGGTTCTCCGCCTAAATTTTTCTTATTTTATGGCCCTGCAAGAACTTGATCTGGATGCTTGACATTGAACTGGCAATTCAGTTAGTGTAGAGGAACGGTCTTCTTCAATAGCGATACACACATATTCTTTTAATTTATCGGTAACTGCTATACCTGTCTTCTTCTTTCGCCCGTGGTGTTGTGGATTTACGCTCCCCGTTGCAGCGAAATGTTTGTACAATTCTAATATTGTAGTTTTGTTCGGTATTGGACATACTGCTGGACATACCTTTAATGAAACCTGTGACGAATTTCACACTTTCTTCTACTGTATAAACAGACAGTTCAAACAACACAATACCTACATACCAAACTACTTGATAGTTCAATTATAGTAACAGTGACGCTATCATGCACATGTTGTAGACACAGCCTGCTCATGTTTACGTTATTACAGGTAACGTATTGTAGCTCTTAGCGACTAATTTTTTTTCTTGATTTTCAACATAATTTTTTGGTTCCATGGCATAAAATATCTTGTAGAAATCGTTCCAATCACGTGTGCACAAAAATATATCAAACACTCCCCGTATGAAAACCATTTACATCACATAAAGGTTTTACTGCGCAAATACTATGGCTGGTGTTCAATTCACTGTATATTATAATGAAATATAGGGGTGAAATGTGTGCACTTACGCCTACACTCACGAATTTTTATTATTATAGTTTGAATATTCAATCATTATCAAGATTTTACTTAATATTTACAGCATTGAAATTATATTTAATTATTATTCCAATTCTGGCATTTTGATAATTTATGCTATTAATTCTTTGTTAAAGAAATCTCCATTAATATTACTTTATGTGGAATAATTAGTCACAAGTTATTTTCAATAATTTAAAAACACACAAAAATCACACTCAATACTATTTACATGGAATTTAGTAGTCAAAATTCACAATCAGAGTGGTAAAAGTTAAATTGACAAAGCGTTTTCACATTAATGCCAGTGAGAACATCTCACTAGATGGCGCGGTCGTGTGCAAAATGAAAATATCTCGACAGCAGTCTCAATATTATTGGGTATTTGTCAATTTCATGTCAATTTGTTTTTCGTATGTGCACACGCCATTTTTGTTCGTAAGCGTTTTTCCAATTTGTGTGGTGTTATATTTCTTGTTGGAGAGTATGGTTCGATATCGATCTTGTGCAGTATCAAACTGTAAGACAGACATTGGTTCCCGTACCCCACGAAAGATAAACAACGGTTTAATGAATGAAGGTAGGACAACCAATATGTACATTTCTCGTACTTCGATTCCTAGGCTAAATTTGCCAGTTTTAAGTAAGTTTTCGTTGAAACAAACAGATAAATATGCTACCATTGTATCTTATAGATGAAACAGTTGGTGAACTACAAGAAGTGTATCCTGGCCCAACTACATCAAAACAGCAAATTAATGTTGACTTGCCAGAAGAACCTGTAGATTTGGAAATGACACATGAAGGATTAAATTTAATTGATGAAGCAACTGATATTGAAAATAATAAAAAAGAAGCTGCAGATTTTACAAGTGCAAGCCGAAACAGTTCTACCACAGCATCAATCATTTATCATTTATCCTTTATTCGGTTTAATAAACTCTATTTTACATTTATTTCGGAGTTTTCTCATTTATTCGCCTATCCTTACATCGATCAAATACAATATAGATGGGAAAACAGAAATTTAAATTACCCGCTTTCTCATCATTTAGTTAGAAGAACATTTCGGAAGATGGCGCAAAATGAAAACAAATTATTACTAAAAGCTTCTATTCTATAGTAATTCTGTTTCTATGTTCACAATGTCATCTGTAACATCGTAAACGATCATCGTTAGGCCAACCATAAAAACATTAAGCCGTTAGATTGGCATTCCAATGACACTGAGATAAACAAGAAGACATAAAAAATTTTGACATCAGAGAAGTTTCGGCGAAAATTACTTAGAAATTCAATTTAAAACTATTATTCAAAGTATTTTGGTTATTAAAAGTAGTTAAAAACTGTCTATAACCATTTACAAGAAAATAAGAATGAACTGAAAGAGTTAAAAAGAGGAATTGAAAGGGATTTTATACGAGAAGGACTTAGAACATCAACTAGAAAGGAAGAAAAGAGGATCTCAAAGAGATATTTTAGAGGATTTCTTACAACTGTAAGTGGTTCAAAATTAATTGTAAGTAAATTATTGAAAATAAAAAGATGGCGTGATTATTTCGCAATTTTATATCTCATTTGAAACATCCCATTATATTGCATACGTCTTACTAAAAAGTTTGGCTGTCCCTAGATAATGAAAGGTATAATAAATTATATTAAAAGGTATTATATATCTCATACCTGGTACTATCTATTTTTCTTGAGTGCAGCGTACTCGACTTACGTAATAAAAGGTTATACCTGACCACGTTAAAGCCAATCTTAGTGTATGTGGCGCTGGCATGGGCTACAATAATAGCAGAATATCAGCTGAAGAATTTTAAGATACTGCACTCAAAAAATACATAATGCCAGGTATAACAAATATCACATTTTTCAAATATAATTATTATACCTTTCATTATCTGGGGAGGGTCAGATTTTTCAATAAGGTCTATAAGAATATACGAGGTGTGGCAACTAAATAACGAGAATTTGTTTATTAAAGCTTTATTATAAAAAACTGAAGATAATCACGCATTCATTCCTTCACAGTAACCCCCCTGGAGTGCCACGCACTTATTCCATCTCACTTCCCACTTCTGGAAACACCTCTGGAAGTCGCCCGAAGTTAGACCTTGCAAAACCGTCGTCGTCTCCGTCTGGATATTTTCTATGGAGTCTAACCGTTGTCCTTTCATGGGACTTTTAATTTTTGAGAACAGCAAGAAGTCCAATGGTGCCAGATCTGGGCTGTACGGGGGGTGAGGCAGCGTCGGAATATTTTTTTTCGCTAAAAACTAACAAGAAGCGACGAATGGACGGGCGCGTTGTCGTGATGAAGGATTCATCCAGATTTCTTCAGTTAAAGCCTTACCCGCGCAACCCTGGCACACAGCCGCTTTAAAACTTCAACGTAGAAGGCCGAATTAACTGTTTGGCCTTGCGGAATGAATTCTTTGTGGACAATGCCATTGATGTCGAAGAAACAAATGAGCATTGCCTTCATTTGTGACCGCGACATTCTTGCTTTTTGAGGACGCTTTCCTCCAACCCTTTCAACCCACTGTTTACTTTGCTGACGAGTCTCAGGGTTATACTGGAAGACCCAGCTTTCATCCTCTCTAATCACACTTTTCAACCAATTCCGTCCGTCGTTTTCAATACGCTCGAGAAACTCCTGGCAAATTGAAAGACGACATACAACGCTTCAACACCAACCTTTCAAACCTACTACTTCACACACAAAGCACTCGATCGAGTTGAAACTTATTACGCATTTAGTAAAACTGTGGAAGTTTATACTTACGTCGTTGAATGCCCGCCAGTGTTGTCAGTTCCACCGTTCGAAACAATTTCTCGTTATTTAATTGCCATACCTCGTATATATTAAAAATCACGTACCAGATATGAAAAGGTAACATAATTGTAATAAAGCTTATTAACATTACAATAAAGCTCATTAACATGGTGATAAAGGTTATTAACTCACTTCTATTATCTAGGTTTTATTGTTCATAGGTTTTATTATCTACCATTTTATGTGTACAAAAAGAAAACATTGCATCGGATCACCAGGGCTCCCTAGTATATGCGAAGTGAGTAACTAAGGAAGGATCCCGAGATACCATCTCTTCGGGGGTGTTTGCAGAGCTTTTCCAAATATGCTTGGGAAGGAGCCGGGACAAGCAATAACCCTTTGTTCGGGCCACCGGACCGCCTTCGACGCAAACTCCGGGTACCACGGGTCACCGAATGGGATAAAATTTTAAAATCCCCTTGGAAACGTGGAGGTATGGATGAAGTGGTGAGGAAAGTAGGGGTGTTGATCGTAAACTTGAGACCCAGCAGCAACACCTAGACTGCATCATTGAAGACAGGAGTGTGCAAGGGCTTCGGCCCAACCCTAAAGAGAGAAAGCGCATCGTAGAGTAAAATCCCGGTTAATGTTGTTTTCTAAGGTTCTTCTTCGTTTACAGATATTTTTAACAGTTCATCAATATTGAGGTATTGAACCAGTGGATTAAATTCTTAACTCGTACAAGAAAAGTGACCATTCTAAGCGTTAATCCACTTGTGTGAAGGAATGTGAAAAGATATGTTATATGTAAATGTATTAAGAAAGTGCTTTTTATGTAAAAGATCTTATTTTGCTCCAAGGGTGTATTGCTGGATTTTTAAATCTAGAAACGAACATTTTTACATTTATAAAGAAACATTCTTCTCTTGAAAACTGAACTTATGTACGAATTGCTTTAAGAAAATTAACGTAAAATGCATTCCTTAAAAAGTTATGTAATATTGGGCATGTTTCACAGTTCCTGTCATCAGATTTTATCAATTACAAAAATTTAGAGAGACGTGAGTTACAAGAAGTCATGCGTATCTCGTGTTAGTAATTGTGTTAATGTGTTCATTTCTGCGTTGTATTCTACATTATTTCCTATTTACGTTTTTTTTTTAATTTTCGGTCCATTTGCTACCTGTCTGTTGCCTGGTGGAACACGGGTAGTGAATATTAATTTTTGAAACTTTATCCGAAAAATTTAATGGCGCGTATCGGATTCGGGTCGCTGGTAAAGTGATTGACGTTTACGACGCAAACATTTGAAACCGCTACTGCTAGAGATGGATGTATGAATCAATGTAAATAATTGTATTTTACGTGTTGCGAGATCATTTCGTATTATTGTGCAACTATATACGTAGAGGTAAATATGAAAATCATGGCACAAATACAGATAATAATCCAAATATTCTCTACTACGGTATCTTGCTTTAAAAAGTGTTTCTACCTAACATTAAAGAAGGAAATTGCTTTTTTCCTAAACGGTTAGATGCTCGCTCTTCTTCGATCTACTTAAAATTAAATTGACATTCTTCGCCTCTCTTACATATTTTGCATTTTTCAATAAAGTATCTTCAAGGAAAGTCTTAAATTAAAAATTACATTTCAAAGGGCTACTTGCTCTGTGCGCACGGGATTACTTCAAACGTTTCATTTCTGTGAAACTTTTCATTAAAATTGCAACTGAAATTTGCAACTTGTATGTGACACGTCTAGTTTGTTTTTGCCATCCAAACTTAAACTTCAACCGTAATATATAAACGTAGTCTATCCGAGCATGCTATAATGTTCTAGATTTATAAATAGAACTTGAACTTATAAACGCACCAACGATCCCGCTTTTGGAAAGCAAATTGTGTAAAGGAAACGTCTGGTAGAAGATAAAATTTATACGAATGTTAGTGCATTTTTTTAGTTATTTCTTAACGACAGGAGATAATTTTTAAAAGTAGTCAAATGATACAAATAATGCAAAATCTAAAGAAGAATGTGTTTAATAAGAATTTACATTACTAGTTTGAGGATGTTTTCGAATGGACCCCTCATTTTTTGTAATCTAATTAAACTAGTTTTTCCTTTTTAATTTGTGTTTGTTTTATATGTGTGAAAGGGGCAACTGACTCTTCGTTTTCTTAGCCATACTCAATCCTTTAGTTCCCTTATATAATAGTCAAATTATTACAAACTATTGTATCTCAAAGAATTTTGCTTTTCACGACTCGTTCGTAGCAACATATTCATCATAAGTAAAACTCCCTGTAAATGCTTCGTTTGGTGCAGATTTGAAAATAGAGACATTGTTCACGAATTTTGAAATACAAGCACATTAGCTCAATTTTTCTTAGCTTTTCTTCCTTGGTGGTTCTTCTAGGAGCGCTCGATAAAAGATCTGAGTAGTATTGGATATGGTGGTGTATTCGAGTGGTAAATAATTAAGAAGAGAAACGTTTTAAAATGAAAGGCTTTAGAAGCAGCATCGTATACTGGCGGCCGCAAGGAACATAAGTTTGCTTTTGTATAGAAATGTGAGGTTTCGCTACCAACTCAGCAGCATTTTTGCTTTAAAATTATGAAATATGTCATCAAAGACAATAATTTAAATAAATAAATACAATCAAATAAAAATTACGGCACCTTTCTTTTCTATAACACTTTTAACACACATTCCTCGTTTTTATTGCTTTTTTATACGTTGAACTTCACAAGATGGACTGTTTATCATTACCGACACGACACTGACAACAATACCGGTGGGCATCAAATCTCATATAAATAAAGGATGTCTTTTCTCAGTTATTGATATGTTAGTGTCATGTTGTTGGAGTCGGCGGGTATCGGTCATCCCAATCGGTGTTGTTAGGTGTCAATTATTTCACCTTATGAGCTCAAGCAACATTAAAAGTGACTGTATTTAAGTACGATGTCATTACACTAATTAAATTAGTGGAACCTAAACTCTATCTTTAGGATAAACCCAATGAAAATAATAAAAAAAAATACTTGGCACTGAAATTGGGCAACGGCTGGTCGTCGGTGTTGTGGTCGGTAGATGAGAAAACACCTGTAGGATGCCAAGGTTAGCGATAAACAAAGTAATCACCAGGCGAAGATTGAAATTACGAGGAATTACGATTAGAAACGACAAAGTCCAATCCTGTTTTACCAGGACCCTGGAGGGATTAGGTGTACATAAATATTTTAGTTTTATGTGAGTTTCATTCGTAAATGTAAACTGCCTGGTTGGTCATAATCCCAGAGAATAAACGTTATCTTATTAGCGGAAGAGCGAGTGCAATTTTTTGATAGAATCAATGAGTCCTATGCTTCACATTTCACAAATATTTCCAAAAACTTTTTCTAATTTGTGTTAATACATCACCAAATTTGTCCGGAAAGAATTCTTCAAATTTGAAGAGGTCTTCTTTATATTCGATACCTTGTCGTTTGTAATTTCAAACTTTTAATGCGTTTACCTTTTGCGTAATGCCATGTTTCACTTTTTGACTTATTACCGGTAACAGGACGATTAACAATGGATTGTAACTGCTGTTTATTTCGTGGGGAACAGGATTGTCAGTTGTCTTTTTTGTCATTTTTAGGAAACGTTTTCCTGGTTCCCCACAGGAGTATTAAGTCATCTTTGAATAGTTATTGAACATGTGCGATATTGAAAAAACATTTACTCACAGATCTTTGGTATCCCTAAGCAACGTATACATATTACTAATCCTTTTTGCTGGAGATCAGAAGTTATCCAATGTAACTGTACGTATGTTCCTGCAAAAAAATAAGGTTGTCAGAAATTGAGCGTACTTTTTGATCACTATAGTTGATATTCGTCTGCACCACCGTTGTAAGTTCAAAAAGGGAACGGCGATAGTGCCGGTTCACGAAAAGCGAGCAAAAACCCATATAAAAAAATTATCGTCCGGTATATGTATTACCTCGCTTAGCGAGAACTTTTGACTATATTGTTTGAGATTTTTCGTTTAAATAAGCAATAAAATTTGGATTTATACCCTATATACCTTCTTTTGTGAAAGTGCTAGGGGTTGTGCCTTTAATCTTGAATGGTCTATATGCGGTGCCCGATGGCAGCGATTGTTTTCGATATTGCATGCTGTATGTACTCGAGACTGTACATCATAAAATTCTATTCAGAAAATTGTTCGACTGCGGGGTTAATGAATTCCTGCGTATATCTTGACGGCTTCCTATTTGAGTGAGCGCCCTTTACGTTAATTTTCATAAATTCTTGGAGAATTATATATAGAACACAGAATTCTCATAGCTATATGTACATACATACATAGTAGCAAACGATACATACGGGTAAAATCGGATTATATAGCGCATTGGGCGAGTTGGCGAAGGGCTGTATTTTTGTTATTATGTAGTAGATGTCGCTGAAATAACCGTAGGAGTCCTATAACGCGTTGTATTCGTTGGGAAAAGCGCACTTGCTGTGTTAGCTTGGTTTGTAGTAAGTGAGCAAAGAAAACGCAATTTTTATGCATTTGCGAACATAGGGAAACATTAACAATGTTCCTAACCTAAAACTAAGCTCCTTTACTGGTTACTAAAGCGCAGTCTCTTCCTGCAGATTAGGGAGAGTTGGCGAAGTGTACTGTGGGGGAATGGTGCATTTAAGATAAAATTTAGTTTGCGACTTTTTCAAAATGCCATCGTTTTACAAGTTTTAAAAGTGGAATGGATGGCTTAAAGACGCTCTCCATGCTATTCAAGAGGAAGATATCGCAATTAATGAAGCATCTAGAAAGTTTACTGTACCTGCGACTACGATAAGAAGAAGATTAAAGAACAATAACTACGAAAAAGCCTCTAGTATTAGGAAATGATTATGAAAATAAAATTGCAGAATACAAAAGTATGGATTCGCCCTGACACGGGAAGGTGTTCACGTTATGGCATTTAAGGTCGCTGAACAAATGAAATTTAAACGTACAGGGTGAGTCAACGATAGAGTAAAGTAAGTTTACGATTTATCGGTAGAATTTGAGATAAAACTGTATGTGTGAAACCTTGCAGTTTTCGATATATTCAACTTTAAAAGTTAAAACTCACGTTTTCAAGCAACTATTTAATTGAAAATTTTACCGTCGTCTCTGTAAGAAAAACGTTTATATTTGGTAAGTGGAAAGACAAATGTTAAGTTAATAGGTACTCTATAAAACATTTGAGATATCGGCTACAGGATGTTGAATATAATTGTCCAAACATGAAAAAAATTAAATTTAAAAAATCACTTTTTTCAAATGGTACACCTTGTACAATTTTATTTTATCTTATAAAGGACTGAGAACCCTCTAATTTTTGTTGAATACGTCCTATACCTATCTCCAATTCTTTTTGAGATATTTTCCTTTCGTTTTCTTGTATTGCCTTCTAGTTTATTACTGCCTCAATCGAATTGCTATGGAAAACAATAGTTGGATTAAAAATCCATGAAATGTCAGTATAGAGAAGCGCAGTGTTGTGACAGTAGTATAATATTTTATTATTTCGCTCAACTTTTGTGAATTATTGTGTTTGAAATGGATTATCCAAAAAAATGAATTAATTGATATGATTTACATATTAGGTGAGACTGACAAAAACTGTGCACAAAGAATTTATAAAATGAAGTTTCCTGAACGTCAGACACTTAGTTCGCACAGTTTTCATAATCTAAAAGAAAGATTTGGTTCTACCGGTAGTGTTGATTATCCTAAACGTAAAGTCGTCAATAGAAAAGCTACTAATGAAAATAAGGAACTTCAAATTTGAATGAATACTCTGGAAAATCATCAAGTAAGTAGTAGAGAGTTAGCAACATTATGTGATACCTACAATCAACTGCGAATCGGATAACAAGAAAGTATAAACATCACCTGTATCACATCGAACTTCATCAGGAATTACGAGGGCAAGATTTTGAAAGACGAGTGCAGTTTTGCCATGTAATGATTGAACAGTTACAGTTAAATGAAAACTTTTTATGTAACATAATGCTTTTCGATGAAGCTTCGTTTAAAAGTAATGGTGTCGTGAATCGCCACAATATGCATTATTATGCTACAGAAAACCTATTTTGGGCTCGGGAGGTAGAAAATCAAATCAATCAGTCTCAACAAATTTGACACATGCAAAATGATCAATCACGAAACGTATTCAAATGAAATCCACGTTTTAACTGATTTACTTTTCTATGTCTGCACTTGCCTATTATTAGTGGGTAAAACAGCCGTTCTTTGTAATCGGAATGTTGTTAAAAAATAACAACGCGTTTTTACAATTTTTTTATACTCGGTAAGTCCAGTGTTGTACGCCATATTTTTATTTCGACTACATTAATAATTTCAAAAATATCAAAATTGGTTTTGTCGAAAATTTTTTTCGCCCGGTATCTTCGAAACAAAGAGGCTTTTCAAAAATCGTAAAAGTATTAAGTATTCTTAGAATAGTTCATGGAATAACCCCTTGAATTTTTGCTGTATGTTTAATAAACACCCTATATATATAGTTGAAATTGTTCGCGCCACCTCACCCGATTTTACTCTACATGCTGTGATATTAAATTATTATTTCGCATATCACGTTCATCTCCGTAAGAGATATAATTTAGGTTTAGACATGCTTTATCCCACTATACGTAGTTACAGCGTAACTTTATTATTGTAGATGTATTGATGAAGGTCGGTTCACACTACACTATACGTTCCGCTTACCTACACTTCATGTGTCCTTTCTTTATGCACAAATATTTAAAAGTAGGGGAGTGTATACAAACGGAACGGATTATATGAAGAATTCCGTATGCGATACACTTTAAAATGTTCTCCATATATATGCGGAAGGAAAACGTTATTCTGTATAAACAAAATGTAGAGTGTGAATTGACTTAAGATCTCAAACTTTACGTCAGAGTGGTTAAAACCAATCAATAATGATGTCAGCTGGACACTAGTTAGGGATTCTTTTCTACCAATCAAATTGCTAGTCTGTGATTGCTCTGTTTATTACGGCATGGTTGTTGAAAAATACTAGAAACTTCTCGAATTTACAGCATCTGCCAGTAATATTACAAAATCGCAATTAAATTTACTCTAAAATTTTGAATTTCCATCGAGATCCCTGTAGAATATTACTGGCGTGATTTCGTAAAATAATACAGGAATGTTTCTGAAATTTTACCGCCACTTTTTACAATGCGCCCCTCTTCCTCTTAAAATCCCTGAAGAGTTACAAAGTACGAAAATACCATACAACTCCTATTGAAAAACATACATAAGAAATTTATTTGCTTATACGCATTACAAGTTAATGACATCAGGTAGGTTACGTGCCGTAGTTCTAAGAATAATAATTAAGTATTATTTGAGCTAATAACAATACGGTGGACATTACATTCTTGGTACTACTAAAAAAATCTTTAGAGATTCGTGCGTATTCATAAAACCATAATTTCCACTCTCTCATATAACGTGCCATAATGCTTTATTATTTACTGAAGAATTCGTTAAGGTAACCTGACATAAAATATCAACGGCCAAGCAGGTAGATTGCAATGACCTGGTGAGCGCTCAAATAGCATGACGTAAGAGATGTATTACTACAGAAGCCCAGTCACCCGCTGCAATACGAATAATACAGTCGACGTCAATAAGAACGTATAAACACACCTGTAAGTATGAACAATATGGGTGCAGTGCTTATATGAGGGCCACTATACAGGCGTGCCTAAGTTATGAAGTTACTTACCTTACCCACGAGATTATGGTGAGGTTTGTTTTCTGATTTATCATTGAAATCTCTAGTAGTGTATTTGTTATACCACAGTTCTGGCGAGAGTTTAACTATAAACTGCTAATATCAGTACTTATTTCTAGCTGAGACGCAGTTATGTATGTAGTTCTTCAAGAATGTTATCAACCTCAAGATCCTAGGAGATTTAGAATAGGTGTGTGATTTTAGTGATAATAAAAAATAAACTAACCATTTGTATTCGGTGTTGATTTTTAATTTTTTATACGTTTGATTCTTGTTTCATTAAACATTTGCTGTAGATATCAGTGATGCTGGAAAGCATAGTTCTAAGCATATTATATGGCTATTACTAGGCAAAAGTCTTGATTTTGATTTGGTTTTAAATTTTAAACACATACTTGTTTTAGTAGGTATACATTTGACATTGAAATACCTAGAAGTTATTAATAAGATTTGAGTATCTATACTGTATTAATAGACTTTAACCGATTCCAGGAAAGCAAATATTCTGAAATGCTAGTTGAGAACAAGGGGATTTTTCGGTGCACTTCAATTTCCGTCAAAGGATTATTTTAAAAATAATTTTACTTCAATTACGGTCAAGCATTTTCAGGCAGCTTATTTGGGCACTTCAATTCCCGTCGGTCCAGGAGGGTCACTTAATCCGATGCGGTGATTATCGTTATCGGGCATCCTTAATGAGTAATGAGTGTAATGATTAATGACCTAGTGCTTATTCCAATATTTTCTATAAAAGCAAATGCTATCTAGATATTAAGCTATTCTCTCAAGTTCCTTGTTGTAATAAATAGTGATGCTAAGTGAAATTTTAGTGTATTTCAAAAATGTCATTGGAAACTATAATTAGCGAAAAGGCAAAATTTTGCTTTTATTTGAAGGACACAAATATAAATATCGTACATTAAAAACAACGGGTGAAACAGTTTGGTGTTGTATTAATAAAAATTGCCGTGCAAAGGTTTATACTTTGGGTAAAAGCAATAATTTATTATTTTCCAATAAATTTGGTGAACACCTAGGTACATCAAGAAGTATACATAAATGTTTTAAACAGACACAAAATAAATGATCAAGTTAAGAGGAATACCGAAGAATGGACATCAGAAAGACCTCCCAAAATCATGCATCGTGAAATAGTCAATCAAAGCAAAACGTTGGACACTTTAACAACGCAAGATATAACCTATATTAGAAACAATTTGGGAAAAGAAATCCGAAAAAATATTCCTAAACTACCAAAATCTAGCCAAGACACGAGAATTACAATTTAAAAATAAATATATTTCGCGCCATGATTTTATCAAATGTGTCTCATATAAATTCTCTTGCGTTGTTTTATAGTTATTTATGTACATAGTTTGTAAATTATATTAATTAAATACACGTTTGTATAATTTTATGTTTAGTACTTTATTCTGTTACATAAATAAATTCATTTTTCCTTAAAGTGTGTAACTTACAAACAAACAGCGTAATTATAAGTATAATCGTCACAGCAGGTATCGTGACGGGAATTGAAGTGGGTTTTAGCGGCCAGTTTGTACCCTTGACGGGAACTCGTGCGGCGGATTAAGAGACCTAGACTTGAGCACAGGTAAAAAGATTATTTTGACGGGAATTGAAGTGCGTCCGCATTTTTGATACACAAACATTGAGTAGTAATGTTTACACATTTACATTGAACGGCAAGGCTACGTAACTACAGAAGAAGATTTTTTTTAAATCGGTGTAATCAAGAAGTTTATTATTTTAATGAAAGGCTGTTAATTAAATTAATGAACATGCACTTCCATGAACAAATAACACTTTCATTAATATTTTATCAACTACTTTATTAAAAATATATAAAAGTACCTACATTGAAAAAGATAGATATAATAATAATAATAATAATAGTAATAATAATAATAATAATAATAATAATAATAATTTACACACGTCAATCAATGTACAAAGAATAAAATACATAGATTCGGTAATAAAATATCACAGTCGGAAGTACATAAACACATTATATTAAAACAGAACTGGAGTGCAATGATTTAAAAAAGTCAAAATATTTCCCTTCGGAATAGAAGGCTTGTTCAACTAAAATTCTTTTTACATTAATTTTAAAGGCACTCGAACACAAATTTTTAATACTCTTGTGTAGAACATTATAAAACTTTAACAAAAGAAATTTGGGAACTAGATAAACGCGCATATTTGACTCCTAAACTATTTTTATTTCTTCTATTGTAGTTATGAAAGAATACATTAATTTCCATAATTATGAATATCGGTTTTAATACACAAGAGACAATCGAAAATGTATTGCGAAAGAAAGGTTGAAATTTTAAAGTTTTTAAAAACTTCGCGACAATCGGAACGATAATGCAAATTGTCTAAAATTTGTATAGTCTTTCTCATCAGACCATCAGACCTGCGCCGCGACGAACTGTGTCCTCATAATAATATCCCATGCATCACTGAGTGCTCCAAAAGGAAAATTGTTTTTACAAGTTTGCTTGTCGTATAATCCACATGTGGTTCCCATCTCAATTTGGGATCAAGCAAAAAATATAGCCTCCGGGTTATTAACATTAGAAATGTCTCTCAAAGAAAATACCATTGTTGTGGTCTTATCTTCATTGAGGGATAATCGGTTTCCTGCAAACCACTCATACGCACAATTACCGGCAAATATGTTTAAACTAAGACGTCACTACAATCCTCAGACTCTACTAACAAGGTAGTATCACCTGCAAAAAGAATATTTTTATCAACGAATATGTTCTGAGAAAAATCGTTAATATATATTAAAAATATTACGGGCCCCAATATAGATCTCTGCGGGACTACCAGGTATTGTTACAAATATAATAAATGGTATTAATGCAGGAACAGCAATACATTATCTTGTATCCAATATCTATCCATATATTGGTATTTACCAAAAGAATTACACCGCTTAATATAATTATAATACCACTAATTATAAGGCATGCTGTCCCAATTGTACATTCATGTAATTTCCTTTTTTATTAAAATTGGTACACACATTTAGTAACTGAATGAGAGGATTAATAAACACAAGTGAATACAATATACGACTTTATTCCTAACTTTTTCAAATGTATCACCTTTTCTGATTAACAAACTATTTCTAACTCCTGCATAACATGTAATACAATTAATATACATTATGAATAAACCTAATAACCTTTATCTAAATGAAATACTAATATAGTTTATGGTATTGAAGGGAGTTAATTTCGGCAAAAGTAATGTGAGAAAAGTTGAGCACTAGCCAACGGACATGTTTCTGTTTACCCGGTGTCATCAGCGTTCCTCCGAGTGTTCTTTCCTACCTTACATCGCTATTTGCCTCTCATCTTATGCCACTAATTTCCAAAAAACACTGATGAAATATTTCCCGGCGCCACTTAGTGTCAAGAGATATAGTTATGTCGTATAGAAAGTAGCGACAGAAACCGGAATGCAGTTGCCAAATCACCTCTCGAGAAGTTTTTGGACTGCTTAACACGAGATGGAGTGCGCTTGTGCTATCTTCACCTGTGATATACCCGAGGAATCATTTAGATGAAGCCGCCGCTGTGCAAAACTAGTATTTCTTAAGATAAATTATAACATAAACTATGTGGTATCGTTGGATTCGCCGTTCCAACGACTTTAAAAATATATAGGATGTTCTATTTAAGATAGGAAAGTTTACGTCACGTCCGGTGATACCAAAAATGCAGTTGAACTGCTGAAATTGGTTCAAAATATAAGAATAATTTTTTTTTTTAAGGCTAGCTGCATCTCACTGTGAATATTCGAGGCTATAAATAGATCAACAAACTTTGTGAATTAGAGACACATATGTACATACATTTCTGACACTTGGTTGTGATTTTTAGATGCAGAAAACTTTGCGAGATGGGGAAAGTTTAATTTCAGTTTCATTTTCATTAGCGCATTTATTAATCACACTGTAATTATTAAAATTGATCATGGGATCATTTACTTTCATATTTGTTACTATTGCTACTAAATGCAATTTATTAATAATATAAATTGCTATACTTAAAGACTTAATATATTCACTTTCTGCAAGGTAAATGTAACTACCATTACAAACCAAACAAATGCATACCTGCATGCATTCAGTCGGACAAGATTTCAAATCTAACATCTTCGACCTCGATGTCAGTATGCTATTACTGTTATTATTGGAATAAAGCAATTCGATGGGAAAATAATGTGTGAAAGTTTCGCAACGCCGTAGATTCAATGGTGAATTATGGCAAAATCGATCGTGGTGAAAGTGGAATCTACTTCACGACCGACTCAACTACGGTATCACGAAAGTTTTCTGCAATAAGGAGTTTTGGCTTATACAAATAAATCACTTATTCCGGACGGATTCCCTGTCGCTGCCGGTTGCAATTAAACCGGACTAATAACTTACCGGACGCACAGATCTGCCACAAAAATGTCGTTACGCAAAAGCTGAATATTTTTTCCCTAAGCGGTCTTCGAAGGATGACAGCATTAGTGTTATGTTGTTCCTTTTTATTGGTTTTACTTTTTTCCTGTCGATTATTTTATATTAATTGGATTAGAAGTAAGGAATGCACTAGTATTCAGTTACATAGATGGCGTTGCAATATTTCGTACCTGTTAATTTTTGTAAAACGTTATTATTTACAATTTTACCCGTTTAAACTATCGACAAAGTATCTAGGTGACACTTCCAAACCTACCAACCGTAAAAATTAATTTGTTTAGTTTAGAAAACAAGTTTCTCACTTTATGTGTCCTTTTTTTATCCACCGGATGGACGCAGTTAACCAACACGTTCTTGGTTGATAGCTGGATTTATGATGGATGTAGCAGTTATCGTTTTTATTTGTATTGATGGATTCATGGTGAGTCCATCAGAACCCATAGTTTTCCACCTGTTTTTAAAATCGGTGAATATTAAATGGGGAGGTTATCAAATGTCAGTTTGATTATTATTATTGTGGATTTCTCATGTTGGCCGGTCATCGTAAATCTATCGTAAAACCATCATTGATGGAATCCATCGACCAAACGTATTGGATAAAAAAACGGGCGTTATATATCTGTAATCCTAAAATTACTGCGACACTTTCTAAAGTTACTTACTAAGTAGCTTTCCAATTAGCGCGTCAGGACTTTAATGCCAAAAACAAGATTGCTTTGGAATGTAAATGCCAAATATTGGCAACAAATGAGTTTAGTACATTGTGTCAAGTTAATATATACAGATTAATGATTAAACAGCGCTTAGAAATTATTCGTATTTACTATTAAAATGTATGTTCAGTTCGCCGAACATTTCAGGCGTTGCGAGAAGTTTATTGTCAACACAATCGACCAACCGAACGATCTCCGTATTACTTAATTCAAAAGTTTAGACAAACTGGCTTAGTTGCAGGTCGATAATAGTGCGTCATCGAGGTGCTCGATCGGAGGTCAATATTGCTGCTGTAAGTCAAAGTGTAAAAGATGATCCGAACCTATCTATTCCACGTCGTTCTCAAGAACTTGGTCTTTCTCAGGCGGCTACTACCATCTGAAAGCATATAAAGTTCAGTATCTTTGGCCCGAACTGAGATATGTTGACATAAATAATGTTTTCTTTCAACAAGACGGCGCGACGTGCGATCTTAAACCCTTGGACTTTTTCATATGAAGTTATATGAAATCACTGGTTCACAAAAATAAGCCAGAAACAATTCCTGACCTTAAACGGAAGACTCAACGCACCATTTGAAATATACCACGCGATACGTGTGAAAGAGTAGTAGCAAATTGGGCCTTCAGAATGCATTCAGTCAGGCGAAGTCGAGGAGAGCATTTAAACGATATTATTTTTAAAACATACTAACATCCATTGTTTTTCAAAATAAAATAAAGATTAAGGTATTATCACTTGTAATTATTATTATGTCTCATTTGAAAGTTCTGGCGCGCTAATTGGAAAATCCGATATTTGTAGTCCGTTGGCCTCATCTGTATGTTGTACATTATTGTACTGTAAACTTATTCATACAAACGTGTAATTTATTATATTATTTATTCTAGTACTACGAAAGTATTGGAATAAATTCGCTGTCGAATACTGCGCTACTGCGGTGCATTTATCATTAATGGTATATTGCAATCCAATATAATTCTCATTGCTTTATTTTGTAGTTTTTGTAATTCATCTATATTACAGACATTTATCAAAAACAAGACACTAGCACAGTATTCAAAACGCGGTGCTATGTTAGTTTGGTGGATTAATATCCTTACCTTGTATATTTGTTTATTCATAGAAGCTGATCTTAGTAATTTCTTTAAGGATACAATTGGTCTTGGCCCAGTGGTAAAAGAGCCCTGCTCCTAATTGTCGCAGAGTTAGACCAGGGTCAAGTGGCACATTTTTCTAGTAGGTCCAGTACAATCTTTTGTCACCATTCGGATTGTGAGGATTAATTAACTGGACTTTACTCTTCACGACGAGAAGAGAGGCTGATAGCAACAAAGCCAACTTTACACATTGAAGGCTCCTGTGACTGTGACTAGCTTTAAAGTTTATATACTCTGAGAGGTAGAAACGGAACAATGGTCCAGATCTCATAAAAATTCTATTGATGAATTAGGAATTTTTGTGAGACCTGGACCATTGTTTCATTTCTACCTTTCATACTTCATCTTACAGTCACTATGGATTGTTTATATACTCTGTTGGGTCGCTATCATATTAAAAAAATAAATTACAGCATTCTTCTATCCTCTATCCCAATGTTATTAAGTTATCGCCACATTCTATCTCTGTCATTTGCTTCGGAAGGTCTTATATCCAAACACGCGACTAGAACATTTCAATTTGCTAAAAAAGATTGCAAAAGTTCCGCACGAATGATTTTTCTGAAATCTGATTGAGAATCAGTAAATATCTTATTAGATTCCAACAAATATCCTAATTGTTATGACGCTATATTTTTCGTAATCTTGCCCAGTGCTGATAACATATTAGTAGATATAAATTCTTGGTATTATTTACTTTCGCTCCTAGTATTGCAGTATGTGCTTTCCAAACACACATTTTTGTGTGGAAGGTTTCATGAAAAATTTGTAACGATATTTCTCCAATAAACGAATTTGAATAATAATAATAATAATAGCTCTTAACTTTTCAGACCTTTTGCTTAGGTTAGGTAATTTCTCCCCAAAAATGTCTTATTTTGGAGTTAGTGTTAGCCTTCCTTTCTATTAGTTGTTCAGGACACATATCCTTGCACTTGTATTGTCCGAATATCCGTACACAATAAATTATCCAAATTTCGCAAAACTATTAATGTGCATACATTTGTATTAATATTGGGATGAAATTTTGCAAAACACGTTTGTTTATATGGAAAATGCGCATATTGATAGCAAAACAACTTCTGGGATAAGAAGAAGAAAAATTAAAATTAGACACGCTTAAAATTGAATTTCTACGATATGGGCGTTTATAAGCAAATGAAGAAGAAAAGTAGAAGAATCCAGATGTGTAGGTATACATTTTCATAGCAATAGCATATGTTAATATGCACTTTTGAAAATACAAGAAGGTAGGAGATATGAAGTAGTAACACAAAGACTGCGTATTGTACAACTGTTAACTGACTGTACAATTGTCAATCAACTGAAGATCCAATCTAGTGTCAGAATAAGTCAATAACTATGTAATAACTACGTACCTAGTAAAGGAATTTAAAACGTATCCGAAAGGATCATATGAAGCCCGCCATTTTGATTTAACTTAGCTAACGTAGTATTTAACGTTTTATCAATGAGGTAAAGTTTTTGCGACAGATTTATGGCTGAAATCAACATGCTAGTTCCTACAATTGGAAGCGATTTACTTTAGAAACTGTTTTGCCTTGAAATAGATTTTATAATGCATAGTTTATATATGTAGCGAAACGTAATTAACAAGTTAGTATCCGAGGAAAGAAAACAAAATTTCACGACAGTAAACAGAAATGTGAATATATTAAATTAAATATTCCGAGTTTGAGCAGAACGGTATATATTAAATCCAATGGAGATGTTCTGATGGGATTTATAATTGGATTGAGGTGAGAACGCAGAAGGTCATTGTCAAAGAGAACAGAGGCGTAACTTTAAACGAAAAAGTTTTAATGATATCCAAATTAGTAAAGTTCAAAAAAGCATTCGATTATCTTCCCGAATAATACTTAAGTTTTGTATGAAATTGAGGTCGTTTAAAATGGAATAAACGAGTTCATCAAATTCCTGCGTATTCATCTCGTGTAATCCCTTAATTACGAAGTCATGTTGCTCACGTCTACGAAAGCTGAATACTGCAGCGACGAGTTTGACGTTTCATTTTACATGCGTTTTATTTATTTTCATACAATTATGTGTTTGTATTTGCTCTACTACAACTAATTTACCCAGCATAACACGCAAGCAGACGTCACCTACACATATACACCCAGTGCCTTTGATACGATTAACCATCGCACACTTCTTAACTTACTTAATTTATTTGGAATTCTTCTTCGTTTCTGGCGTTGATGAAATCATACCTGAAGATCGAAGTGGTTATGTATAACGAATTCACTTCAAAGGAGTACAATATTCCATCGGGTGTACCCCAAGTACCGTTGTTATTCTTGCGTTGTTTGGATGATCTAAAATCACTTACTTGCCGTGCATTGATCTATACTGATGATTTAAAAATCTATTCGACAATCTCTGAGCTTGATGAGAATGCTTAGCTCCAACACAACTTGGCTGTAGTTGCTGTGTGGTGTGAAAACAACGACTTGAAACATAACTTTACTAAATATTGCAAAATGACATACTCAAAAATTAGAACCTTTTGTCAATACTAACCTCCTACGTGGTGCACCATTTAAATTCTTCTAGACCCTTCGTTCACATTTGTTCCACATTTTAATAAGTTACGTAAATAAAATGTTTGGATTCATTCTAAGAACTTTAGGGAATTTACTAACATCGCCGCGATCAAGCTGTAATATAAAACAATTGAAGGGGCAACTGGATGAAGGGGTTATGTCACATTTTTAAAAAAATATATTTTTTGTTGTAATGAATAAGTTTCATGTCCATCTCAAATCATTCAGTAAAAGATAGCAACTAGACCTGTTAAAACCTAATTTATTCAGAAACAGGTTTTTGTAACATCCACTTGCCCCTTCAATTGTTGTCAGTAAATTCGAGTATAGTAGCATCCTATTTACACAACGCACTCTCACATAGCAGATTCAGCGAAGGTTCTTGAAGTATATAACTTACAAAACAACTAATAATTTGAAAAAGCTTACAATGAAAGAAAGAGAATTTTTGGTACAAATCGTTTTATTGTTTTTCAAAATATTCGCCATTAAGATTTATGCACTTTTGCCTACGTTCGAACCAATTTTCGAAACATTTTTTGCACTCTCAAAGTGATATCTCCTAAACATAGTTTTTGAAGGCTTCAACAGTTTCTTGAGGCGATAAAAATCGTTGCTTAAGCATTCTTTGTTTGGGATTCGGGAGCAAAAATAAGTCATTAGGCGATAAATCTAGTGAATACGAGCATTGAGACATTAATTCGATGTCTTTCTCCTTCAAATAATCAATTGTTTGACGTGCTGTGTGAGAGCTGGCATTGTTATGATGCGACCTTGTCAACTGCTTCACCTGATTTCAATGACTTCTGGCAAACAAACTGTTGTATGCCATTCAGCATTAACCTTTGTTGGATTCGGTTCATCTGGGAACGTCCAAACAGTTGATTCTTGCTTAGTTTCCAAGTTTCGTTACCTGTTTCCTCTGTCGAATTTTTTAAGCATTTACATTACACCTATTGGCACAATTCTTTTTTTGTGCTCGGGTCAAATTATGCGGAATCCACCGGGAACACACTCAAATGGTCACGCAAAATCGAATGTGCTGCAGTCTTCGATATGCCTAAGAATGCCTCTATCCCACGATTCAAGTTGAACGACGCGATTCGAGGCATTGTTGTTGTGTGAGATCTTTACTAAAATCGTAAGAAATCCCTTCCCTTGAAATGTTTATTTTTTCACAAAATTGCTTTTCCTAAGCCTTCACTGTCATTAAAGTGTTCAGCCGATTAATGTACTGTCACTACTCCAACAATAACAAATGTCAAATTTAACGAAAATAGTAATGCCAAATATCAATAGCGTCATCTACGCTAAGGGAAAAGATTGTTTGAGCCAACCAAAAATTGGTTGATTCAACTAACTTTGTTTGTTAAATATACTTAACACTCCATATGGTTTAAAACAACAGAGAAGACATATTAAAGTATATTATCGTCCAAAGAATTTTTTTTGTCTCCAGTGAGTTGATGTTTATAGAAACGTACTTTTACTCAACTAATGTTACAACCGAGCAGTTGTACATAGTAAATATTCCGAAAAAATACACATGTCAGGATATGTAAATATAAATCATTTTTAGGTTGCGATAAACTTTCCGTAAAAAAGTCGTAAAAGTATAAATCAATATCCAACCGTGCCAATATACAAAATGAGCATCTCTATACCAATACAATATATAATATAACTGGCCCGCCGGAAATATTTTTCACTAATATTCAAAGACCTTTCGTCCGATCAGGAATTTCATTTCTCTCCGGTAAAATACGAAATACCCCACTGACCAATATATTTATATTTGAATATCATTCCCTACTTTGTCTCGTTCGTGATCTTGGTGACCCACTTCCCTCGTCAGGCACTAGCCGTGTTGTGTGTCCGTACACCTCCCACACTAGCCTTACTCTACATATGTACGTACATGTAATATTTACTTGCTTAAACGTTTATTTATGGGTAAATTTTTGTTTCATCGATCTCTCTTTGTGAGCTCATAACTGGACCCGTTCATTCGGTCACTTTTATTTTTACAAGCTTAAGGTCAAGGTATACTGTTCATGTGGCAGTTTTCGAATGAAATCCGGATACTTTCACAAATTAGCATTATATAAATACTGCTAACAAAAGACATTGCGGTGGTTGTGTTTTTAGGTATGTGGAGAATGTAAACATAAACCTTTTTGTGGAGTATTTCTTTGAGAGAAAGTATTTGCGATTTATAGTTGCTATGATCTGCGCGTAAAGGCTACTGTAATTGAAAATATTATCTTTTTGTACACTTACCACACGTTACATAACGAATTTCGATATTCAATAGCAAAAAGGCAACCTCTCTCTAAGTAGGAATACGGTAAACTTTCAAGTTTTAAAACAATAACCTAAACGAAATTTAATTTGGAAAATAAGCTTGTATCTACGAGGGTAGTCAGAAAAGATTCAAAGCTCAACGTGAAGATGGCGTTGCTCGTCAAAAATATTCTGGCAATATAATTGCGGATGCGTTAAAAGATTGTTTTGAAAATTTCCGCTATGTTAGATGCTTAGTTGTTGTTTAACAGTCGCTTATGTCAGTCGATGTTAGTGTTTCTGCAAAAATGGAAAAAATCGAGTATTGAGCAGTTGTTAAATCCTTCTATTTGAAATACAAAGACGAGATGGACGTTGTTTACGGACTATCTGCAGCATCATTCGGCACAGTGAAATTTTGGGCGGCTGAATTTAAACGTGGTCGTACCAGCTTAGCTGACGATAAACGTTCGGGATGACCAAAAACTGTAACCACCACCGATAATATCGGAAATGTTAAACGGTGCTAGACGACCGTCGAATTAAGGTTGGAGAGATAGCAGAGGCTGCAGGCACCTTGAAAGAATGTGTTCGTCATATATTGACTGAAGATTTGGGCATGTCAAAGCTAACCGTGAGTTGAGTGTCGCGCTTGTTCACTTAGGACCAAAAACGCATTCGAATGAACACTTCCAAAGCTGTGTTGAAGCAGTTTAAACGAAGTAAGTTGGAGTTTTGGCGTTGATTGTGAAACTTGAATGCATCAATACACCCCTGAAGTCAATATAATCGAAACAGTGAACTGCGAAGAGTGAATCGGCTCTGAAAAAGCGAAGACTGTTCGACATCGGTTGGGAAAATGGAGGCTACTGTTTCTTAGCGATAGTCGTGGAGTTGTGTTAATCGACTACCTTGAAAAAGGAGAAACAGTAACGCATCATTATTTGACGAGGTGATGGGAGAATTGGCGGCCGCATTTGAAGAAAAAGAAAATTGATTCACCAAAGCAGCGCAGCGTCTCGCACTCCAGTGATCGCCATGGCAAAAATTCACTCGATCTGGCCCTCAGCGACTCTTTTCTATTTATGCTCAAAGTTTCGCTCAGAGAACAGAGATTCTCATCGAATAAAGGGGCCATCACATTCGTAAACGCCTGTTTTGTACAACAGCATGCCAATTACTATTTGGACGGATTAAAGGGATGGGAGGAGCTCTAAGAAAGGTGTATGGACTTACGATTTACCATACTAGTATAATATATGTTGAGAAATAAAACTGAATTTAATAAAAAATACTTGTTTCTATGTTAGACTAGACATTTTTGAGACTACCCTCGTATTGTACGCAGTGAGCTTTTACGGCGTTTAGTACACCGATTTCGGATTAAATAGAAAAAGATTTGCAGTTTTGCGGGGCCAGCTTAAAACGCTATTTCTTTTAGTCATAGATAACTAGATATTTAAAAGAACATTTTTTTGTTTTAGTAGGATGTACATATTTCCCTATTTTATTTTTTAAGAAAAAACATTAAGGAAAAAGTTAGATAATTATAGTTTTAACAAGATAGCCCAATCAAGTTGTTAATGTGAACTGTCTTGCTGGGGTTATGACATAAACTTTAGTTTTTTTAAATGAGGATGATAGCTGACTTATGGTTTCATTAATTAAAGCCGTGTCTTTGTAACCGTTTCAACGACGTAACACTAACTGATTATTTTAAAAATGGAAAACATCGGAGGCATTTTAATTAATTAATTAATTGTTCCTTCAATTTAATTTCTCTAAAATGTTGTTATTATTTGTAATTTACGATCTCTTTAAACGGTCAAACGAGTGTCTAGATGATACATCCGGACTTACCGAAAAAAAAATAATTTACTTATTTAGAATTTTTTTTCTATTGTTATTACATTACAATATATTCAAAAGCTACACCTTGCATGCAGAGAAACGTTTACTTGTATCAAAGCTATCCGCCTTAATTCAAGACAATTATTGTTTCAATTATCGGCAATACAATAACTGTTTTAAATCAAAAGAAATACTTTCTTAGCGTTTCTTTCTCTACTTAAGAGAAGCATATACTTGTAATGAAATAATTGTATTTCTTTGTTTAAGACATTTGTTAACTTGATTCAAGAAAATTTGAAGAAAGTTATTCTTAATATAAGTAAATGGCCATTATAACACAAAACAATATTTTCTTAAGGATAGTAAATTAGTAGATAGTATTGATCATAAATCAATTGTTCCATTTTCTTATAATAAATTATTTTTTACTTAGAATTCTTGAAATGCGTATTATTTATATGCACATTATTAATTGTGCTTACCTTGTTTAAAACAGTACGACATATCCATACATAATGCAGTAAATTACTCACATTGCATGTGATTTTAAAAAGGCTGAAGTAGAGATTATCTACAGAATAATGTTTAAACAAAAGTGAACCTAATGTAGAAGTACATATGAAAAAAGTGCCCAGAAACAATAACCAAGATAATGCTAATAAATAGCTTCTGGTATTGATGGAATCATCATGGAAAAGCATTAAAGCTTCTCACTCCTGGCCACATTGTTCTCTACATCTCTCAATTTATGCCACTAATTTTCAAAAACAGCAACTGAAATATTTTCTGGCGCCACCTAGTGCCAGTAGTTATAGTCATGCCGTCCTAGATAGTAGCGACGGAACTGATACCATACTTACCCATACGATGACATAATCTTTAATGTACAACGTTTCATAAACATTTTCAAAAGATACCGGTTAATGTAATATATTTTTTCTTTTTATTACTATTACCATTACTATTATTATAACTTAAATATTAACTCATTAATTATTAAACTACACAAAAATAATACCTTAATTACATTATTAAAGAAATAATTTTATTATACAGTAACCCGTAAAAATAACTTTTTTATTAACTCGTTCACTTGCTCCTAATTTTGATTAATGATTAACTTTAGGTTTTTTCCATTATTGTAATTTTTCTTTTATTGGATATCCTTGTACCTGGCCTGATGATATGTTTTTTGAACACGAAACTGATCGCCTAATTTCTCAATAGAACTTTCTGAGATCTGGACCATTTTTTCATTTCTACTTTTAATATGAATATTTTCTTAACTTAAAACTAAATGATTTACTTGAAAGAAACATTTTTCTGTCCTGGATTTTCTTGATTTTCTAACCCTAAGAAAATATGTATTTAATTCAAATACAATTTCAAGAAAATTATTTTCTTATATTATAAATTTTTGTAGTCTTGAAATAAAAACATTTTCTTGAATAGAGAGGCAAGAAAATCTATTTTCTTGATGCAAGAAACCATTTCTCTGAGTGTGGATCCTTGAAAAGCATCGTGTATTACCAGAATTATTACATCAGCATGTAGTTTTGTATTTGACTGCGTACTAATATTTAGGGGTAGGTTTGAAGAAACTACAAGAGGAGCGGTAGAAACCAGCCATAAATAACGTTTTGTTCTTATTTCATAATAAGTTAACCGAATACACAATTTGTGGTTTTTTATTTTATTGTTTAGAATTTGGTTTATAAAACATTTCGACGAACAACCTCTTTGAGGTTATCAAAACTGGTTACCTACATTCACAGCATAATTGCAACCGCTATATTTGTGCTTCTAGAATGGTTGTTCTCAATGGATTTGATGTTCACGGTTTTCGTTTAAATTTTTATTTAAGTGCAAAACCGCTTTCTGTTTTCTTTTTTGGAGGATTTACGTAAATCCATATCGGCGCAGTCATGCATATATACATGCATACAACATACGTTTTGTCAACCTGGGAAAGAAACTATGTAATGGAATTTACGTATGCAAAGCTGAGTTTTCACTATGTTCTATAGCAGCGCCGTTACATTTGCATCAAGCCAGCGCGAGATTTTTCCAGAATTATGCGCTTCCTGATCGCGAACGACCGTGTAACATTTGTCAGACTTTTGTTAAATCAAGCGAGCGTTTTGTTTTCTTTGCCGTAGCTCTTCTTATTTTCTCTTTCACTGTGATAATACTGAAGCCAGTTCTTCCCTTCTTTCGTCTGCGTTATCGCGAATTACGAACCGACCCACCTACCTACTACCTTTCTGTCAACCTATACCTCAGCCACGTACATATCTGACGATTTTCGCTGAATACATTTTCGTCGTTGCCAAGGTGCGGAAGCCGGTAATCATATGCTCCGTGTTGGAATACTAAATTGCGAGAAATTCTAATATTATTCTGTAACAACCAATTTGAGAAATTTGAATTCTATTTTGAAAGAACACATTTGTCAGGGGGAAACTTTTTCAAACTCGTACACTGGAGCGTATAGGGGAATTTAAATTTGGTAGCAGATATGTAGAGCGCATGGAATTTCTAGTTTTCCAGCTGAAATCTAAATTCACTTTCAAATAACACAAATAACTTGGGACTATTACAATATATAATTTAGCTTTATTTGGAAAACTGATAAAATTTGAAATACTAATTGCATTTCCACGTTTCCCAGAGAAGAAAATACGTCATAAAGAAACTGCCGCCTTGTTCACATACACACAGCGTGTCCACCTAGCGCGTAGACGGATGATAATCCCCTTCCCGAGCAATTTAGAGAAAAGGTTTTCGAATGAAAAATATTCGGAAACAAATGCTCCACAAGATAAAATTATAGCCTAGTATACGGGATGTTCAGTTTCCGTTGCGTACAATACAAATTTAGTTTTTATTTAATGGAACACCCTATACATTATTAGGATATTAGACGCCACTCTTCAATTCATGTCGACCTTCATAAATATTCCCTATACCTATCTATCTTAGTTTTTGGAAAATTGACATACTTTGAGATTTTGCGAAATGTAACTGTATATATCTTTAACGGTCGATATCTTAAACGCCTTACATGCTACGATGGTGATTCAAATATTATTCGATTGAGTATTTCTTGGAGTTTCAAGCAGTACATCGAAAAGTTTTTTGTACAACTGGAGTTTATAAGATGGCCATCGAAATCGTTGCCATGTTTGATTCGTACTATTTCAATTTTTAAATGGAACGTTCTGTATATTTTTCTGCTATCTAATAGAGAAACTGTAATAGAATTGTTTTTATGAACATTTTCCTATACCTAAAATGTGTCGTTCTTTAGTATATTAAATATGAACCCCCTACCCACCATCTTGCTTTATATAAACTGTAATGCGATTCCTTGCATTTTATTGAACATTTACTTACATTTACTTACATCTTGTATTATTCTCTCTAGTATTATTCCATGTTAAAACTACATAGAATAATACTCCCGAGATGTTAGTAAATGTTCAGTAAAATGCAAATTGTATTGCCTCAAGAAGTACTTACCCAAATAATTATATTTAACTAAATTGTGAAATTTGTTAAACAACTTTCAGTATGTTCTTATTATATTCCTTGCTATTGAAAAAAAGTTTGTGTGCGGTGCTAAATAAATCTATTTCTTTTATGTTGCACTATAATTAACATTTGTCCACTTATTTTCGTTATTTATTATTTATACCTGCTAGTTAACTTGCAACTAGACAATGTACGAGGGATGATCGTAAAATAAGGTTCCCAAAGCCCTACAGCAGCAATAAGAGGTGTTAGGCGAAATCCGACAACATTGGCGTGTGCAGCAGCTCTTCCACTCTATGTACGTACCACTCCCGTCTCGCTACGCTGCTGAGTATTGGCTAAGCAGCCGTCCGAGGTGGAACTCCCTATCACCGCTGCCGCCAGGTGCGAAATTCGCGCTGTGATACTTTTTTTAAACGCGAAAGGGGTTTCACCTATAGACATTCATCGTCAATTAATCGAAGTTTATGGAGAAAAGTGTATAGCTGTTCAACACGTCCGCAAATGGTGTAGAGAATTCACTGGAAGTCGGACGGAAATTCGCGATGAGGAGCGGAGCGGAAGATCATCAGTTTCAGAGGAAATCGTTCAAAAGGTCTAGAGCATACTGCTTGAAGATCGGAGGGTCACCATTCAACTCGCTCTTCGGATTCCTGAGATTTTCAACACCACAATTGAGAAGATTTTGATTGGCGGCAGAATTTTACGACATGGGGATACAGAAGTTGGAGCACCGTCTGCAAAAATGCTTGGATAGAAATGGCGATTATGTCGAAAAATAGCTTAAATTTTTACCTTGAAAACGATGTGTAATGTTAAGGAAACAAAGAATGCTGTCTTTCATTAAAAAAATATGGGAACCATATTTTACGATCATCACTCGTATGTAGGAAAATGATTTGCTTTAATAAATTTCTTTAGCGAAACAAAATTTTATAGCATTTCGTCACAGTAGCCTACGTTTTTAACGAAAAGCTTAACTGCATAGCTTCATATTCAACTTACTAAAGAACGGCATACTTTAGGTATAGGGAAATATTTACAAAAAAGATTCTAGAAGACCTCGTCTATTAAATTTAAGAAAATATACAGGGTCTTTCATGAATCAAACTTATTAACGATATCGATGGCCATCTTGTAGAATTTGGTTAACATAAAAAAATCTTCGATGCCTTGCCAAGAACTATAAGAAAAACTGAACCGAATAAGATTGTAATTACCACCCTAGTGTGTAAGGCGTTAAAGATATCGACCGTTAAAGAAACAGCGACATTTTGCAAAAATCCGAAATGATGTCAGTTATCTCAAAAACTAAGATAGATAGGTGTAGGGAATATACATGAAAGTTGCAATGAATTAAAGAGAGGTATCTAGAATCGTAGTAATAACCATTGTGTTCCATTTAAAAAACTAAACTTGTATCGTACGCAGCGAGAACTGAACACCCTGTATACTAGGATATAATTTTATGCTGTGCAGCATTTGTCTCCGAATATTTTTTATTTGAAAACTTTTCTCTAAATTGTACATGAAGAGAATTACCTTCCGTCCACGTACTAGGTGGACATGTTTTTTTTTTTCTAATGCTTATACTCAAAGTCAACACCTTTCATCGCTGCAGCCTCTGTCGATAGTATCTTGAAATAAAATTGTTTGCTTCATTAACACCTGTAATTTTGCTGTTAAATTTAAATGTGGCAGTTGTTATTAGCAAAAATCTAACTTTATTGGATCCTTGTAGCCGTGGTAATCGATACTTAGTGCTTTTCTTTACAATGTTTGCTAGATCTGTAATTTTTTGCTACGTGATACTTCACCCTAGGTACAATACCAATACTTCTTTAAACAAGCAATGCTTCTAAACCACTTTCCTGAAAATCGATAGGAAATGATTATACGAGGTAAAAGAGCTGAATTTCAAGATTTTGGCTTCGGTTGCCCCCAGGTAACATAATTGGTTTCTACAAATGTACTGGTCAAAGATGGTTTCGTGCGTCTTCTGTTATATTGTATGCAATGGTGAAGTCATGAGAGTTTCACCTTTTCATGTTTGATGTACCTTTCGGCTACTAAGCAATTTTAAAAAACAATCCCCATCAAATTTGGCAGTTTATACGGTTAAAGACGAATTGTAGAGGAATTTCCAGTTCCATGGCAGGTATGGGCCCTGGCTCACCCAAAGATCCACTGTCAATTGTTAATAGTTTTGGTGACTTTCTCCAGTCCGTTCTTCTCCCAGTTTCACAGACATTTATCTATGTATCTTCATTCGTCGATGGTTCATCAATTAACGTGCCAATCATTATCGAATCCAATATTCTTCAAGAATTGAAAAGACTACGTACTGATTTTAAAATGGAATGTGATACTATATTTTCAAACTGCAACTATTACTTTCAAATATGGAGGTGGCTTTTTCTAGAAAAGTGTATAAAGAACTTGCAGCAGAAGAAGAACTGCAGCAGAATTTAAATAGGTAGTAATAGATATTTATTCGCTTTCTGTAACAAAGGTGCGAGAGGATTGGTCTTATATCATTACGTCAATGTTTTTAACTAAAAAGTAATGGCAATGCAGTCACAACACATTTCAAACAATTCAAACATATATCCACTGACGCCAGTGACGGCTGGTGGTAACGTAAATGGGAGGTCAAGGACAACGCTCCGATTTCCTCGTGTGTTTTTTATCAGGTACAGTTTATATCTGCAGATGTTATAATGGGGATGCGGATATTGAATATGTATAATTTTGTGAAAACATTTTTAGAGATATGAAATAAAAGCCAATGCATAATTTATCATATTTATTGCCAAAATAATGAAAAAACAAACAAGAAATATTTCCATTAACCAATATTCAAAGTCTATAAGTGGCAATTTATATTTTAATAATTTAGTAGCCTTTTCGCCAGTCAATCAGATTACCTGCAGGCTCATAAATTAAACCCGCACCGCTGAAAAGTTGTTCACTTGGAACATTAGCCGGTGGAGGTAATAAAAATCTACGAGTGAGTGTAGAAATATATTCATATTATTCACAATTAATTTTCCATCAATCTAAAGGGCTTTCAGGTACACTAATCCTCTTTTCATGACAATAGTTCTTCAGCTGCAGTTTAAGAATCGCTTCATAACTAGGATTAGAGAGTATTTCACACTCATCGTCATCGGAAGAGTCGAGAATGAATGCAAGATCACTTACTATATTAGACTTGATTCACAATCTTTACTTATCGAAGGTTGCTGTTCACTAACTTCCTCAAGTGATGATGTTATTTTCAACTTTTTAATAGGATTATAATTTGTGACACTTGCATCAGCAGCCAACTTCAATAATTCAGTTTCAAGTTTTTCTTTCACTACTGGTTTAAAAAAATTGTTCTTGTAACATGGATCTAAATAAGTCGACAACGTGAATATAAAGTTGTTTTCTAAGTCACCAACTTTGGCAGCAACTTCATTTTTTATAGTTGTAATAACAATCTTCATGGGATCCTTATTATCTGTTTTAATTACTTGCTCATTTAATTTTTTCATCAATATGTGAATCAAGGGAGTTTGCTAACAAGACTACTTTTACATTATTTTGAAAGGTTTCTTTTAACCTTTGCTCCTCACTCAAAACTACCCCCAAGATGACATTTGGAGCAATTTTTTTGGTTGAACATCTATTACTGGTTTCAGAATTCGGGTAAAAACAAATTCACTGGAAGGGAATTATAGATTCTTTGCTAGTTGTAAAATTAGCAAACTGAATTACTTCGTATTACTACGGGCGGCTACGTGAGCGCAACAAGGGTTTTACAATAAAGCGGGTAGAGAGTCTTAGTATTTCATAAACAAAAAAACAATCACAAATTGCACGGAAGATGCGAATGACTACATATTCCGAGAAAACTTGGGAAGTAAATGCATGCGGACCGCTATGAAACGTGACCGAATGTTCACGGCATCCTAATAAAGTGTGAGAATTCGGCGAAAGCATAATTTTATAGTGACTGTTCGTGCCACTTTATTCTAGAAACGGAATGATATACTGTAAGGGTTTCTATTACCTTATTTTACCAGCAATATAAACATATAAAAATACAAACAAACTAACAGTAGTTAGATACACTTAGAGTCTTCATTCTTTGAAGACTTTTTAATGCTATTGTGGATGCAGATGCAGATGTCTAAACTGTTGCGAATGCTCCGCGATTGCTGGTGCAGACGCAGATGTTTGTAACATCACTAGTACACGACATGCAACGAAAGTACACGAGGGAATCGAAGCTTTGTCCTTGACCTCCCATACACGTCATCAACAGCCGCCACTGACTGACGCCATATCTCTCTTTTATTAAACAATTTTAATTAGATAAAATCATCCTCGCCGTAAATTACTTTAAAAAATTAATGATCGCCGTATTCCTACATAGAGTTTGTTTACTTTTCAGGATTTATGACGTGCAATGAATATACATGGATATGCGGATAGACGTAGATTACAGAATAAGCGGCTTTATTATTATGTAAATTAAAGTTTTGTGTGTATGTGCGGCATTTCCTAACGGGCGTGATTTGATAAAATTCTCAGCACGAAGACGTGCGCGTGGGCGTAAATGTTTGTACGTATACATATACGGCACACGTTATTCGCTTACAGGAAACCGGCAGAATTAAATTTAGGTCTAACAGTAATCCAGAAGCTGACGCGAAAATTTTCATTATACCTGTAATTAATCAATTAAATTTCGCATATAAATGACTCGTTATCATGATCGATTTATTATATAATTTGATATAGTAGTGCGTGCAGCGACCATTAGCGAAAAGTAAAATTTACATCATTGTGAAACGGGAAAGCGTAAATTAAAGTTAATATTCGATCGAATATAAAAGCTTTATCTTCGAGGAAGATATATTTGAAATTGTAGTAAAATTACATATGCCTGTTATGCAAAAATGAGATTTTCTAATTAGAACATTCGTTTAACTAAACTAAAAAACATGAAATTTATTACTCCAAGTAATCTTGCGCTATCTTTGCAACACGCTATGAAGAAATTTATCATTATCAAACGTTAACATATCCAAACCCTTATTTTTCAGCCAAATTTATTTATTTGCCTATTTCTGTAAGGCATAAACCATGTTCTTTTTTACTAGTGAATAGTCATCGGTAGAGCATAGCATTCTAAAATTAATAACTAAGCTTTTGCTTTCTTTTGTGATCTTTACCTCTTCTATTTTTAAATAGACACGTCTTGGTGTTTGTAAGGATACGCTACAATTCCAATACAACATTAACTATATGTACGAGGGACGTTCAGTAACTAACGTGACAAAGGAAGGGATCGTAAATAGTATTAAGTCTAATGCTATCGATCTGGATGGCCTAAGTATTAAATTAATTAAATTGTGTTGCCCTGTGATCTTGGCACCTCTTACCCATTTGATAAATGCGTGCTTACGGGAGTCATCTTTCCCAGATAACTGGAAGCTTTCCAAGGTCGTGCCGTTGCCTAAAAAGACTTCGCCGACACAATTTCAAGATCTGAGACCCGTTAGCATATTGCCATGTTTATCCAAAATATTAGAAAAAGTAGTTGCTTTTTGCATTATACCTGAGACACAATCAGGATTTAGATCTGACCATAGCTGCGTAACCGCTTTGCTTCATGTATCTGATGGCATTATATCGGCCTTGGATGACGGTAGGATGGTTATAGCGGTGTTTTAGATTTTACAAAAGCATTTGATACCATTGATCACGACTTGTTGATTTGTATATTGCACTATGTTGGTTTCTCAGAGACAGTGGTTGCATTTTTCAGGAGTCATTTGGATCGGAGAAGGCAGGTGGTGTCTGTGAATAGTTCTGTTGCAGATGAGTTATTTGTTGAATATGGTGTGCCGCAGGGATCGGTGTTGGGGCCGTTATTATATGATACTTGCTGTCTTGGTGACCACTTGAAGTTCTGTAAGTATCGCTGTTATGCCGATGATACATTAATATATCTAGTATGCGATACTGGGGATTTGCGGAAAGCGGTGGAGTCTATGGAGGCTGACCTGGAGAGAATTGTTGCCACAGCTGAACAGCATTGCCTCAAGGTAAATCCATCCAAATCTTCAGCGATAGTTTTTGCAAAAAGAGCTCATGCACTTGTGGCCGGCACAGTTGCCATTAGAGTGAGAGGGCGGCGGTCGGGGTGTTGGGTTTGCAAATGGACAGTGGTCTGCGGTTTCTAGAACATGTGTCGGGTATCATTTAAAAATCGTATATCGCCCTTAAAATGCTATACACTAACATACACTATTTTAATACAAAACTAAGAGCGGCGTTATGTGATGCCTTAGTACTTTCGCGTGCGGATTACTGTGACGTCGTATATGGACCTTGTCTAGACTTGGCATCCCGCCGTTGTTTGCAGTTCATTCAGAACGCTTGTTTGATATTTGTTTACAATATAAGAAAGTATCAACATATATCTACCGCACTGCATTGGTCTGGCTGGCTAAATATGGATTCGCGAAGAAAGTTGTATGAGGCAGTGTTGTTCCACAAGATCATTTTGGAAAGGACACGACCGTATTTATACAATAAGATTTCGTACAGAACCGATGTTCACAAAATTAATGTACGATATGAACACTGCCTTTGCGTAAAGAAATACAAATTAGAACTTTATAGAAGATGTTTTTCGTATAACATACCCAACGTCTATAATGCGATACCGTTGGAACTCCGGCAACTGTCTTTTCTTAGTTTTAAGAAGAAAATGAAAATAATTCTCTTGCGGCAGCAGAACTAAGTTTTGTGTGATCCGGACATTCAATTAATGTGATAATGTATTATTTTTATTTTTTTATTTTTTTTTGCGACTAACTGTAAGATGTTTTTCAATTCTTTTTTTTTCACGTAGTTTCAGTTTATTTTGGTGAGAATTGAAAACCAGTCAACAGCATTATGCTGAAGACTCTCCCATTTGATCCTTATGTATTACGTTTATCTTTTTTTTTATTGTATTATTTCTTTTGCTTTTTTTTTGATCGATAAACTTATTATTATTATTATTAAATGGCTGTGGAAAAAACAATTTATTCAATGACAATAAAATTTACACTACTTTTCAATGTAGTCTCGACCAACATTTAGGCACTTCCCCATCGCTTTGTAAGCTTTCTAATTCCAGTGCTGAAGAATTCTTGACCTTGGTGTCCGAGCTACTTGTGTACAGCTTGTTTGACCGCTTCGTTGTCTTCAAACTTGGCGAATCCACATTTCATCGCAGGTTATAGCACGGTCTAGAAAGTCATTACGTTCCGTTAAAAATTGTCGTTTGAGTTCAGAACAAATGCAAGCACGGGTGTCTTTATGGACTAGAGTCATGGAATCCATCTCGAACGCGTTTTGCGATAATTCAGCTTGTCATGAATGATTGAATACACAGTTCCAACACTAACATTACACAAATCAGCTATTGTCACGATTTTTATACGCCTGTCATCGAGAATAACGTCATTTATGCGATTTTGTAGCGCGTCGGTTGACACTTCAACCGGTCGGCCGGAGCAATGAATATAGGTGACACTTGTTCTGCCCAATTTAAACTGTTCAATTCACATATACGTTTCCCCGGCTTAAACACTGTTCACCATACTGTTTCAACATCCTCGAGTAAATTTCGGCGGGCTTCACACCTTCGGATAACAAAAATCTTATCACCGAACGTTGCTCTTCCACCATACACGTTTCGAGAGAAGTTGACATTTTGAAATGAATAAAAGAGGTTATGTTTGCTTTTATTTCTTTCAAACAACTAACTTAATTTGTTCCCAAGGTTGCCAACTTGACCCACAGAAAGTTTCATTTAATAATATTCAGTAGATTTCCCGCTAATGCAGTTTGTGTCGTTAATTATCAAACGTTCCTCGTAATATGCTCCAAATAAATCACACAAATATTTTCTTTAAATGACTTTGATTACTGCTATGTTAACAAATGCGGTTCAAAATGTATGTTCTTACACTTACCAATCATTGCTTTAACTAATCAGCACAACTTGCGGCCAGGAAACAGTGCTGTTTTTGAAGATTGGTGGCATAAACTAAGAGATGAGCAATATTGTGGGCATTAGCAAAAAGCGGTGGTGCTTTTTTCTTCTTACATTATGTTTGCCGGGAGTGATTATCTTGGTTATTATTTCTAGGCACTTTTTTTCATGTGTACTTCTACATTCAGTTCACTTTTGTTTGAACATTATTCTGTAGATAACCTCTACCTTAGCCTTTTTAAAATCACAAGCAAAGAGAATAATTTACTGCATTATGTACAGATATATCGCACTGCCTTAAACAAGGTAAGCGCAATTAATGATGTAGATATAAATATGCATTTCAAGAATTCGAAGTAAATAAATGCTTTACTTTAGGAAAATGAAGCTATTGATTAATGAAGGATACCTAAACGCTTTCTTGAATTAATAAGACTATTTACTAACCTTAAAAAATATTGTTTTGTGTTATAACGGCTATTTACTTGTACTAAGAATCGCTTTCTTCAAATTTTCTGCAAGATTTTCTTGAATCAAGTTAACAAATGTATTAAACAAAGAAATACAATTATTTCATTACAAGTATACTTCTCTTAAACGGAGAAAAAAGCGCTAAGAAAATATTTCTTTCGATTTAAAACAGTTACTGTATTGTAGTTAATTGAAACGAATAATAATAATAATAATAATAATAATAATAATAATAATAATAATAACAAACCTTTATTTCATAGTATACAATAAGCATGAAACATGTCAACAGAAACAATGGGTACTAGCTAAGTACAAATAGAAAAAGAAAAAGAAAACAAAAGGAAATAGTATGCTTGACAAATTACTAATCAATTATGGAGTTCATAAAAAGAACTCATTTGGATGATACAAACATTCTTGAATCAGTTCTTTAAGGTTTCTTTTTAAATCTTTAAGTGTATATGCCTCAAATTCATACGGCAATTTATTATACACGTGATACACGTAAACGTTTCTCTGCGTGTAGTTCTTTTTGTAGATTGAATACAGGTCTTTGGTACTGTTAATCCGTTAAAATCGTTATGGAAACTGAAACAGCAAATATGATCCCAATTTCATTTATCGCAAAGAATTTAAGCTGCCATTCTGGACAGTAGTAGGTTTGAACTTAAACATATGGAATACAATCCTTTTATTAAATGACTTTCAAATATTGTTAGCGCATACAATTCTCTTGAAACTATACTGATGATTGTACAGATAATTATGTAGTAAGATTTAAATGATTCTTTTTTGCAAAAATACAACGATATGTAAAGAACATGAATATTATCACCGTAACGTTATATATCCCACGTTATAATAATGCATTATGTACCTCCTGAAATCTTTCAGACTTATTTTGCTTCAAAGTGAAGTGAGAAAGATTAATGTTTCTGGGGACTTTTCCTTTGGAAACGTTTTTCAAGTACGAGTTTGTAATTGCATTCTGATACTGTTGCAACTAAAGCTTTTCTTCAATGAGATTGAGTTGTTGGAAGGTTATTCAGAATTTTGTAGATCATATCACAAAATCAATAGACTATAAATATTTTATAATTCGTTGATATCGATATCCGATGTTGTTTGGAAATTTAGGAATCCGTCGTAGGGAGGTGTCTGTACCCACGACAATTGAAATAAGTAATTATTAACACCTAATATCATATAAAATAACAATACTTCAAATATCAGTTAGAAGAATGGTGTTGGGAATGAATTAATGACATGATTTTCTTTTTTAAACCATTGTCGGAACAAGCGTTCTTCATAGCCTGAAATTATAATGAAGAGGAATTCAAAAATTGGTTATGTTTTTTAAATATGTTCGAAGGAATAATTAATGAAACGCAAATTTTTCCTTCGATATCGTATAGCTAGCTATACGTTATCAACATTCCACCAAATCAAGGTAATACATCATTTTTATACAATAGAATGGTATGTTACAATTAATTTAGGGTCCAAATATTTGAGCAAAACTGCCTGCCTTTTTTGCCTTTTTCAGTAATATCTAAGATTTTTGCCTTTTTTTGCTTAAAAGCTCCTTTTTAGAAAAAAAAACTGCCTTTTCGCTTAGATTTTGCAATTTTCCATATATTTTTTTGTATCCGGTTATTATGTAAAGATAGACAAATTTCAGACAGTAGTTTGTTGTATGATATTGATATACTAAAGGGACGAAGGTTTTGCGTTTACAGTATTATTTTAATTTAAACTTTAAGTAATAAACCATGTGTTTTTCTACACAATTTCTCCTATATTTATGTAGCATTTAAAAAGATATACCTGAATTATGTGCTTATGACTTTTTGTAAACGTGTAACCTTGTCAGGCATCTGTTTGCAATATTTCTCTATTACAAGTAGAAATTTTGTGTCTCCTAATACTTATTTCCCAGGGCTCGTCACGTTTTCCTAACACTTTTATTACAATTTTTGTTCAACTTTGCATTTATTTACTGATATTATACAATATAATATAATAATAATATAATACTGAATTACCGCATCCTCTGCGGAATAATAATGTAATATTTTTAAATCTCAGAGTTACGGTTATAAAATTACTGAGTTGATTCGTATTTAACCAATGGGATTAAACACTTTCGTTTTAGTCTTGTTGACTAAGCATTTTAACTTCTCTTGGTGCGTAAATAGAAGTGGGGAACATAAGCAGCGGAGTCAGCAATTTGAAGTGATTCTCATACAAGAGAAGGGTATTTTAGTTTAGTTGCAGTTTAAGTGTTAGCATTAAGAAATTTTAACAGGCCATAATTTATACTTCATTGTTGTCCCATTAAATAGTGTATACCCCTTACAGATTACTGTAACAAAGAAATATCACGTCACTCAACATTTGACGTGTGGTATAGTTTTGAAAAATGCAACAACTTTTAACTTTAAAAATATGATCGCTGGTTCTCCTTCAAACAGCAGATCTTCGACATCAACATTTTCTATAAAACTCTGTGAAGCACTGATTTCTGCAAATATTCCATTCAGTAAGTATCCCAATGATATATTAAAAATAATATGCTGCAATTTGTCTTTAGATTTTCCTAAAAGCTCCGTTACACGTTGCTGTTTATAAAGAGAAGCTTCTTAATTTACCTTTGTTCTCAGAACCCGTCACCACAAGATGAGAAACCGGATATCAGCCTGTAGTTTTTATGTAAAAAAATTGCGTAGTACTGACAGAAGTGCATTCTCCTTGTTTCTCCATAATCAACAATAGCTACTTATATTTAGAAATATCTTTTAGGTTGTTAACAGTTTTGAAGCAAATAGTTCTATGTACATTCAGAAATTTCAAAATGCTTTTAATGACAAAGAAGTTGAAAACGATTTAGCTTTTATCCACTCAAAGTTTGGTGACATAACGGATGAAATAAAAAGATTGAAAAGAAGTAGTATCAGCATTGTTAAATCTCTAGATAATTTCAACAGGGTAAAAACAACTATCCGGGATGTTTCCGGAGCTGTAGGACAAAAGGTGGCGACTAAATTTCAAAATGTCATTAGTAAAGATCATTCGGGTGGTTCAGCTGAAACTAACCTAAATGTCAGTCAAATATGCGCTTTAAAATATGCTCGACTCATGCGTTACCACCGAGACAGGTAACTGATCAGCCATATTTGTATATTTGACATTTACATGAACGCGCAAGACCGTTTCTTGCGTTTTGAATTGGTTTATCCAAATTATATTGGTTTTATTTTAAAAAATACTGTGTAGTGATATTTCTGTACACTTTGTTGGTGATACCTGTAATGTTTTTCAAGTGTTGCATAAGCGATAAAACCTCTTCTAACCTGTGGCATCATATAGTAGAATTTGCGAATTTTACTTTGTAAAAGAAGATATTTATTTTTCAACAGCTACAGATTCAAGGACCGGTGAAACTATAACTGTAAGTTTAAAAAATCCTAGACTTAAAAAAGATGCTATTCCAACTCAATTCCCTAACTGTTGGTTGTATTTGACAAAAAACGTGAAGATTTTATTGTTCAAATAGTTTTATATTCTTACGTTATACTTAATACAATTATTTTTGAACACGAAGAGATGTTTTTAAATGTGTGTAATAAACGTTCTGTTTTAATACAATATATTTTAAATTGTATAACCGAACATAGCCATTTGGATACTGATATATGTAAATGTCATATTCACAGCAGTGAGTGTATTGCAACAATTATAATAACTTGTTCTACAAATCTCCTACTTAAAAATTATTGTGGGAAAAGTAATGATAGATTAGGTAAAACACCACAGCATGTCTATAAATTTTCTCGTGAAATTGAGCAAAATTTCGAATAAAATTGCCATTTCAATCTTAGTTTCGTCCAAATACATGTACAATTACAAATAATAATAATTAGTCGATTAAATATCCACAAATACATCTTTCACGGAAACGGTTCTCAGTTAGGTGTTTGGTTTTTACTTTCAAACTTCGTTTTTCCAAAATAAAATCGAACGGGATGCGAAGAAGGGCTCAGCTGACGACTGGCATCCTCTTTAAACCGGAAGCCCTTCGAAATTTAAAAAAGAAATGCAAACAAACGATACCTCTACCACTTAGGCTAATACCGTGGATGGCGATACATCACCTAAACAGCATGACTTCATCGGAGAGCGCTCTAGTCTTGTTATATCGGCGGTAATGACCCACGTCATGTAACATCCAGCGAACGTTTTCTGTGTACAAAGATATTTTATCTGACAGAAGACTCTTCCCTTTTTGTTTTTTTTTTCATTGCACATTACCTTTTTTAAATTGTTTGCCTTTTTCTCATATTTTCGTTGCTTAAAAATCCGGACTCTGGGTATAATAACATCGACCAACTGAATACCCCTCAACATTTTTTAACATTCTTCGTTTACATTATGCGTAATTCCATGACGTAATGTATTTATTAATGCTAAATGCGTCGGTTCAACCCAGTTATATATTGAGTTCAACAACAAATCTATGTACATACGCGTGTATTTTTTGTTTCACACAGAGCGTGGCCATAATTTGTTGTGAGAATATTTTAGTAGGAGGCATTTAAATACTTAACAAAAAAAAATCAATTTTCAAATGATCGAAATTTACATGCTAAAATATGTATATGTGCATAAGTATGTCCGCTATAACACACAATAATAATACATTGAAACTACTGCGCTAAAATCACACACGTATATACTCTACAGCAATCTGGTTGACCTTCGAGTGTCATTAAAATGTTTTACTTTTACTTTTATGAATAAAACTTGCGGAGATGCATAAATTACACGGCTAGATTAGGTAAGGCGAATTATTTCCTTTTAACAGCGTAGCAGTCAGTTTTTTTAAGAGGCGGTATAAGAAATGGTGGGTTACCCAATAATTTGTTTCCTGCATTAATTCCTGGTTGAATATTTGCATTTCTATGTATAACTGGATACGATTGAGAAATGTCTCGATATATGTTTACAAGTTGTACTAGTTGTAGGCGATGGTTTATATACCTACAACCTATATTTGTGATACCTTATGATGAAGAAATAGAAATGACGTGGTAGACTTTTGAATGAATGGAATAGTTATAGAATATCATATTGGATTGCGGTATGCCCATTTGTTATGCGTAATTTAATATGTACATATAAAACAGCTTATTGAGCACTTGCAAGCAGTATAGAACCCGAACGACATTTTTCGTATAAAACACCAATGAGTATGGTGGTCGTTAGGAACTAACACGTGGTTTCAAACTGTCGGGATGACGACCAAGGTTTCAGAAAAATGTAACTCTTTTAAATTTCACCAATATTTCGCTTTTATTTAAAGCTTCATCGGCGCCAATACTACACTAGTTCAATTTACAGTGATATAAATCAAAAGAAAAACCGTTGCCTCTGAGGAAGAAAATAAATACACTGCACTTTACTATAAAATCTACCAGCTATGTAATTTCAAACAAAAGATAGCAATTGGCAACGAGTGAACTACTCTATTTATGAACATATTCTGAAAGCTTGCTTTCACTATTTTTGGAGCTTGTGGACCAATAAAATCATTGACTTTTACTTAAGCTACGCTAAATTTTGGGAGCAAAGAACCAAATGTCTTAAAGCTTTTAGAAATATCTTCATCACCTTAATGATATAGTTTTTCATTCACCGGGGTTACTGAACGAATATCAATTAACTTACTTGAATATCAAAACTGGTGTTACTCAAGCGTTTAACATGTGGCAATTCATAAGAGCTGGGTCTTCTATGGCATTTCTATTCCTTAATAATTTCTAAATTAGTTATTTGGGACTCAACCAGTGTTGGACCTAGGTCTATTATTGAAAGGTGGTCCAATTGGATTGATATATAGTCATGGAACAATAAACTACACATAATTAGGAAACGACGTCGTTAGCCCACAGCAATTTCTGAATGACACACTTAATTAACAGCAGGATGAACAACTCCAATTACTTCAAGACAGATTGGTACTGAATTGGACTAGCAGGCTATGAAGCGGAACGAATTTGAGAAAGATTTAGAAACTACTGACTCTGGGCTTGACAGCACTATCAAGAAAGTGGCAAATGTCGCCGGTAATTCACAGCCATAATTGTCCTGTCAATTGTAATCTGCTTGCACTTTGCAATTTGTTTATTGTAATTTGCAGCGTTAGCTACTTGAATGTTGTTTGGAAATTTAATAGTACAAATTTATTAAATATTTTTGCATAATTTCTTAATACGACTTCCTGTACATCACTCTTCTACTACTTTAAAGTATTAATTTCCCTCTTCTGTTTCATATCAAGGAGTGCTACTGATTTTGCCACTTTAACGTACCTATAATATAAAATGTGGTATTTTATTTATTAGAACTATTCAATATCATATTAGTATCATATAGTATATATCATGAAAACACATTTATTATGCCTGTAGACAATTTGTATTGTATACGAAAATGTTTTGCCTATTACATATTGTGATGTTTCAAATGATGATTAAAAGTATTGAATGGAGAGATAATCTGCGTTCCTTTTATTTTAAGTTTTTCACTTACAGAGATTAAATTTATTACTTACAGTTAATATGTGGGTGTGTTATATGTGTTTGTGTGTTCTTTCTTCTCATGAGTCCTAGTTTTCTTTTTTCAGCAGTATCCAATATCCTCTTCTAAAACCCCTTTGATCGTCTTCTCGATGAAATTTTTCTTGATTGCTTCTTAAAATTGTGTTTGCTTGATTAAATACTCTCCACTATTATTTGTAACTGTTTCTATTTCACTTTTACAGTTTTTCAATACTTTAAACTTAACAATTTCAGCAACGTTTAGTTTCTAAAATGCAATTTCTAAATGTTTCTGTCGGAAAGTGTTTTACTATCAGAACGTTTACGTAACTAACTTCTTGTTTATCGGTTGTCCTAGCATTGCCAATCTAACGACTTAATATTTAATTTCAATGTTTTGAAGATCGAATTCGGTGCCGCAGGTGACGTAAGGGATTTTGATGGTTGTTTTCCAAATACAGTGCGTTTCTTGTGTGTGTTCGTGTCATTTTTACAAATAATGCTTTAAAAATGTAAATAACTTCAAATAACTCGGAATTTTGTTTATTCCCTGTAACGTAACATTAACCGAGTCTTTTTTTTTAGAATAAAAGATTAGTAATATAAATAATCAGAATGTCGGAATTCAAATATTGATCCAAAATAATTCAAATTGCGCAAATGTTCTGGTAAAATCTAATATTTAACGAATTTTGATATAACATTGATTAATGTGAATTTAATAACATTTAAACGTACGCTCTTCACGTCGAACGTCCCACTACAATATACTCAAATAAATTATCTTGTTAGAATACACCCATGTGCCATAAATCCGCAGTAGATCTAATTCACTCCAAATTGTTAACGACTTAAAATAAAAATCGATAGGAGTTTTTGTTGTATGCCGTTGAAGGATGCAAACTTGTTCATCACTTACATCTTCGGTGCACCCTTAAATGTGATACAATTTCAACTGAAGAGAGTATAATTGGACTGGAATGTACGTACATATTGCGAAGCATGCGTTTGCAAGTTTTAATACGATATTTTATCTCCACCACTGAAACATGCTTTGTTGCTTTCACAATAGCACCAACGTAAAGATGTATATGGATTCATTAATAATTGTCATAATGACTTTGCGGTGTCTGTATCCATGTTCGTAATAATATAAAAAATGCAAATTACGCTGAGAATCTATAATGTGTATAATCAAAAGGCATAGAACGATAATAACGGCCACCATTTGTTACATTCACATATGCATAACGCAATTCACAGGCCGAAAGAGAAACTAACGGGTATTTACTATCGCAATAATTTCTAATTAAACGGAAATAGGTGAATATAATAGAGACTTTTATTGTGAAAGTAACATTAATTCTTATTAAAATTACGAAACTCTGCTATAAGCGATCGCAAATAATGTTGAAATTGTAGTTTCTATTTATTAAAGGTTTTCAATTTATTTTAAGCATTAATAAATTTAACCTCTTTTCTCATAGATAAAATTACACAGTGCCTAGTAATACAGCATTCATCAATTATATATTCCTATACCTCCACAGTAAAAATGAAACCACAAATAAATAAAAATCACTTCCAACGTATCCAACGACAATGTATAAACATATGGTGGCCTTTATGAAATATTTATCGAAATAATCTTTAAACCATTCATTGAACATATTCCATTGTGTAGAAGACATTTCTACATCAGACACACCTGTTAGCCTACGCTTAGCGTCAGTCATTAGGGTCAAACGCTAGTGAACGGTGTTTGTTACTTTGTAAAAAGACCTAGAACTTCGGTCGTTGTGATCCTTATTGTTCTCTTTGTTTAAGTACTGTACACGATTTGAAATGTACAGGTACGTATTGTATGGGAACACCAATAGGTATTGTAAGCAATTACTGTCGAGGGACATGAATAAAAAAGTAGCTTACTATCCATACTTTTGTAAGTTCAGGTCGATATTACTCTTTTTATATTTAGTGTTGAGAGGGCTTTAAAAACAATTTGAATTATTACTGCTTCATATTCTATAAATTGTACTCTCTTCAAACAAATTTAGAAGAAAAATAGATTTAGCCGATTCTACACTATCGATTTTTAAAATGAAGATGCCAGAAAAAACTTGTTCTTTATGTGCTACTGTATAAAGAATTGGTTTGGCGAATTTAAATACGGGAGAGTGGACATTAAGGATAAAACTGCGTTGGAAAGCAAAATCTCTGTCTACTTTTGAGAACAGAGAAGTCTTTCCGGACATGATTTCAGAGGATCGAATGGTTGAAGAGCATTTTCTCTTATCTGCATGTATTCACTAAGTGAATCTTTAACACGTAAATTGTCATGTTGGGTCTATGCTATGCAATTGATCAATTTTGGATACCCCTTTTTGTCTTAGTAGCTGTGGTAGGTCGGTGTGGAGCACCAGTGTGAGCTATATGGGTTTTTATAACAGTTTATCAACATTTTAGGCTACTTGGCTTACATGTGGTGCACATACGCAATCCACCAGAGCCTGGTAATTTTGTTTTCATTTTGATAACTGAAAACGCAGGAATTCGGGCCGATCACAAATCAGCTATTTAACATGTTAAGTGCCACCGTAGAAAATATCATTTCGGGTCCTAGTTGCCAAACCGACTTTTCCTTCCAAAAATTATTTAAAATCGTCTACAATGTTTACTGTTAAGTTAGCTTATATGAATATTAGAAATAAATATTTACATAAGAATTTCTGCGTTTCCAATTATCAAAACAGAAACAAAATTAGCAGGCCCTGGTGGATTGCATATGCACCACATGTAAGTCAAGTAGCCTAAAACGTTGATAAACTGTTTTGAAAACCATCTCTACATAGCTTACATTGGTGCTCCACATCGACCTACCACAACCAGTAGGGCATAATAGGGTGTCCAAAATTGGCGAATTGCATAGTATAGACCCATTACGACAATTTACGTGTTAAAGATTCACTTAGAGGACACATGTAGATAAGAGAAAATACTCTTCAACCATTCGATCCTCTGAAACCATGTTCTGAATAACTTCTCTGTCCTCAAGAATAGACACAGGTTGTGCTTTCCAACGCAGTTTTATCCTTGATGTCCGCTCTCGCTTGTTTAAATTCACCAAACCAGTTCTTTATACAGTAGCACATGAAGAACAAGTTTTTTTTTTCTGGCATCTTCTAAGGTCTGGTACTAAGCAAACTGTGTCATTTATGCTTCACTTGGATTTACAGTGGGATCCAAAGGTATTAATTTTCTCAAAACGGCGATAAAGTGAACGTCGGCTAACCAACGCAGCCCAGAAGCTAACCCTCAGTGATTTGAACGTTATTATTTTATTTTCCCCTGTTCTTAAACATATGTGGAGACGACCTGAAACTGATTCTGGAGTCCATTGTCATAGGAGATGAAACGATGATTCTGTATTATGATTCTCTATCCAAGGGGACGTCATTTTAAGGACGATAGTGAGTTGCAAGCAGGTGTAATACAACGTTTTAATAAAAGGGTATAGAATTATTAATTGATTGTTGTAATAAATGTATTGAAGTTAGGAGAGATTATATTGAAAAATAAAAATTGTTATATTTTAAGTTTATTTTTTCTATATCAGGCCGACAATTTATGGCGCCTACCTCGTATATGCTGAGTGATCATAAATCCAGTAATGCACTGTTTGCTTTTGTAGTAGTACGCTGAACGTACACTAGGCGTATCAACCAAATAGAGTGGTAAAGAATAGTGTCGACAAGGGTCAAAATACGTATCCAATGTTAATTACACATAGGCTTAAAGGACGATCACAACGAATAGTCGACAAATCGGAAAAATAAATTTGACATGTTCTTCGTTCTATTTTTCAGATTTCCAAGACTTACGAAGAATATAACAAAATCTCTAAGAGCTTTCCTAGAAAGAACAACAGTCGATGAAATTCAAACTGCCATGAATCAAAATGTATTGCACCCCAAACCGTAATGCCGTAGGTTAGTGAAGTATATTGGTGAATGATGCAAGTTTTTGCATTCCATTCTCTGCGTCTTCGCTGTATCCCTACCTTGTTGTCAAGCTACCATAAGTAGAATCGAGACCCTTCACTGAGCACTATGCACTCCCATACCAACCTGATATATCCAGGCTTTTGTGCCAAAGAAAGTTTCAACAATAACCACTAAATACGGAACCTCATACGGTTGTAAACAATACTTATTGAGTCACATAATTAGCTATTTTGAGAGAAAATTACCCTGAGTCTCATCTTAAGCGCCACTTCGCCATAACTCTGCAATTCATGCCCCTTCAAACAGATTAATTGCTTATAGTGAACACGTTTTTGTACGCGGGATAGCGTTTATGATCTTCGGGTACACATTAATATAATTGCACTACCAAAGAGTACTTACTATTCTCATAGAAAAGTTCCAAGAAGAACACCTACTCCGTTGGGAAAAACAATTAGGCTAGTCGATCTCATATAGTAATGTATTGCTAATCTCGTGCCTTGAACGGTTACTGAAAAGTTTTAAAAAAGTATTCGAATATTTCAAATTGGTGCAATGTCAATTGCAGCCAATCTATCAATTCTGAACAATAAATAGATACCTCTGTTCAACACTGTAATAACTTGAAATTGTAATTTTTCTATAATTCTGATAACAACGTGTTGACTATGTTGGTTTTATAATGAATTTCTACTTCTATACCAAAATCAAAGAGTTACTAATGTGGAGTAAACAAGTAGTTATGGCATACTCTGGATTTCTAAAAAAAATATTTTTCATATTTGAAGTCATTTGATTTCATTTAGATATGTTACTTCATTACTCCAAATCTATAATAACAATATAATAAAGGTTAGGGATACATTTCAAACAAGTTTGAACATTTGTAAACAGAGATTTTAATTCATAAATATTTAGACATTAAATTCACATCACTGTTGCTGAACTTTTATTCATCTTCTGACTCTAATTTCGAGTTGTCATTAGATACTTGTAAGTTTTCGTAAAATGGTTAGTGAACCTTTACCTTTTTAATAGCTTATAATTTAAACATTTCCAGCAACCGATGTCTTGTTCATAGATATTTCAACGAATAAGTTTAAGTTTTTCAACAGACTAGAAGACGGGAGCTTTTTGTTACTATTATTTTTTTTAAATTCTGCTGAGCATAAAATGTTTTGTAGAAGATTGTAAATGGGTGTTCTTTCTCAACTATAATAAACACTACATTTTTACATTTTATGGGCTCACTACCAACATTTTTGTAAAATAATTGCCAATGTTTGGAACCAGTTTCTTAAAATGAAAAATATGGACGGTACATATTCGAATGTGCGTTTGACAGTAGAAATTATCATAGCTCATTCGGAAGTTGTATAAATCGGCCCACTTCTTAAATCTTATTTATTTTTCAAAAAAGGTGTGAATACTATCACCCCTTATAAAACGATACTCACAACTACCACTCTCATTTGCTCTTCGTCTTGCAATATCTCCGTGCCACAAGTAGCAGAAACTTTCTTGTTCTTCATCTAGAAATGGTAAAATTGAAGGTGCTAAGTTTACTTTTATAGTAAAAAGTATTGACTTCACCACATTTTAAACTTCTCAAAGCAACATCTTGCACCATTTATCACCAACGGCATAAACACAGTTCGCAACTGTAACTTATCTACTTGTTACACTATATTCCGTAAAGTTTTCACATTTCTATAAAGTAACAAACACCATCTTGTAGATAGTTTTGAAAATATTACCTATTTCAGTACAGCATAATATTAATTGCAATGTTTGAAACTAGTTGGTGTATACCGGGTGCGCCATTAGTGCGTCGGCGGAGTTTGGCGTGAAAACTACGAAAAACGGAGAAATGAGATTTATTGTACGTATATACGAGGATGCATCAAATATAAACGGGACTGATTTTCTTAATAATTCCGTAGGACTTCTAGACCTGAAAGGGGTTGATGTGCAGGTAGCCTGTACCGTTAGGGAGAGGGAAGATCCGACCGCAACTCTCTCGGGTCCCTTTAGTATCAAAAGAAACCATGACCGAGAAAGAAGTGCATGTCTCCGTGGAGCAGCGGATTATCATCAAGTTTTTGGCCAAGGAGGGGGTGAACCGAACCGAAATTTTGCGGCGATTACAGACACAGTTCGGGGACAACATCCTGTCAAGAACCCGTGTGTTTGCATGTCGCAACAAATTTTCTGGAGGGCCTGAAAAGGTCGAGAACGAGAGTCATGATCGCCGCCCAAGGACAAGTGTGACCGAGGCCCCTTTTTTTGATTGGCAAGATGCTCTTCACGTTGATTTTCTCCACGATCGACGCACAATTAATGCGCAATATTATTGTGAAGTACTGGATGCCGCGAAATTGTTATTTCGAAGGAAAATGAAGAAGCAATCGGCCAGAAGTGTCATTCTTCTGCATGACAACGCCAGGCCTCATGTGACCAACACCACGATGCAAAAAGTGAGTGCATTAGGATGGGATACGCTGGAACATCGATCCTACAGTCCGGATTTGTCACCTTGTGACTTCCATCTTTTTGGACTTGTCAAAGAAGCGCTTGGAGGTCAGCGTTTCGACGACAATGAAACGGTGGAAGCGTTTGTGCTCCAATGGCTACACGAACGTCCGTTTTTACGATGATGGAATAAAAAAGCTCCCAATCCGATGGGAAAAATGTATTTCTAGGGCGGGAGAGTACGTAGAAAAATAATATATATTTGTAAGCTTAGTTAAATAAAGTTAGAATTAAAAAAAAAACGAGTCTCGTTTATATTTGATACACCCTCGTAGTATACCACGGCGCATTTTGTAAAATTATCTCCAAATATACAGGGTGTTCCAAATTTCGGCAACCGCCTTCAGCTTTTTTATTTAAAATAGATTGCTATATTTTTTATTGATCCGTTTGACAATAATAATACTTTTGGCTATACTTAATAATAATATGATAATAATTACTTTTGGCTATACTGCAGATTTTGTTAAAATTTTGACAGTTGAAGACTCTGACATCTTAAGACAACCTGAAAACAGATATAATAATAATAATAAATCCGTTTATTCCATAATGCAATAGCGTAGAATACGTCAAAAAATTGTAAATATAAAAAATAAACAATAAACATGAAACAAATAGTACAAACAAACACATACATGTATATATATATAAATAAAAGAAAATTATACTATACGCGGTGCGTTAAAAAAATCTTTGATAGTGTAAAATGTGTGACTAGAAAGGTATTTTTTTAAAGTTGTTTTAAACTGTACTGATGGCATTTGCTTTAGTTCCTGCGGTAAGTGATTGTATATCTTAATGCATTGCCATACAGCTTGTTTCTGAACCTTAGTCAAATGTGTTTGAGGCGGTAGTAATTGATTATTAAGTTTGCACCTAGTGCTGCGTTCGTGGTCTATTTCATATTTCTTAAAAATGTCATTATAGTGCTGCTTTACAATATAATAACATATATAATGTCGCGACTTATTCTTTTGCTATTGAGGACCAACACTTTATACGTTTCAAGGTAACATAGTGAAAAAGTAAATACTGGGTGTTAAATAGTTCGTGCAACATTTATGGAAATTCAAACGCTTTTTTTCGATTTCTTTAAATAGAACCTATATTTTCTAGATTTGCCACCAATTTCCTTGTAAAATTACCTTCAAAATGGTACCAATAACGTAGTACTTATTTCCAGTATTTTCCAAGGTATTGCATTTATATGGAAAATACGTTTGTAATATCCGATTTGCGGGCATCTAATATAGCTAGATGGCCACGAGTTTCAAACAAAATAAAAAATCAAATGGTGTCTTTAACATTACGCACATTTATCGCCTTACTTAACATAAAAAATGCTACATTGTTATATTTATTCGCAATACCTTCTAAGGTATCAACTCTAATATCTATCACCGCATAGCGTAGAAGGCAATAATTAAATACCACATTTCTTTAACTTGGTTTCAAAATTGTGAGATAACAAAAACGGAACCATTTACCTGCACTCAATTGTTTTGTTTTACGCAAATTGTTTGAACTATTATTTTCAGTTTCTAAAAAGCAATATACACTTTTAGAGTTTTTCTAATAAAATAATTTTAATTCAGAAGGTGCTTAAATATGTTTACATTCTGCTCTGTGTATATTCTCAACCGTCTCTATACGGACTGGCTTACACTTTGAGCCAAGTTGTCCACGTTTAATTGAAGAAAGGCGTTTCCTATTCACCACTACATGTTTTCTGCTATTTTATGGTGTGTTGTGTAACCAGTTTTTATAGTAGACATTAGAAAGACATCACGAGGGGTACTCCGCTGACTTTCTTGATGTTAAAAATAGATTTATGTTGAAAGCCTCAAGAACAACTACTATATCTATATATGAACTCTTCTTTCGAGAAATGCATTTTTAGCTAATGAAAGTTAGTAAAAAATAACAACAATGGTATAATTGACAACAGGATTAAAGCAGTACGTAGCAGCTAATAATGAACATATAAATAATTCAAATTACAATAAATGTGGCCTAATAAAATTATAACAAAGATAAAACGCGATGACAGCAAAGAGAAACTGCGGAAGATAACTTTATGTGAAAATTTTAGGCAGACACTTAATGTTTTGTTAGATAGTAGCTTTCATTTGAAAATCATCGCCATCTAGCTGCATTAGATAGATGCAGACGTGTTACCCAAAAAAGGGCAATATCTTTGAAAATACTGGAAATAAGTATCATGTTATTGCTACCACTTTAAAGGTAATTTTACAAGCGAATTGCTAGCAACATCAAAAAGTATAGGATTTATTTAAACAAATTGAAAAAGAAGCGTTTGAATTTCGTTAAATTCTGCACGACAGATTTATCACCCTGTAGATATTTTTACAGTATACCATCTTGAAATATACAAAGTGTTAGCCCCTCAATTGATAGCAAAATAGTAGCTCACGACACTACATCTGTTTTCTGGTTAGGTCTTAAAATGTCAGAGTCTGTAACCATCAAAATGTTAACAAAATTTGCAATGTAGCCAAAAGTAATTATAGAAAGTAGATATGCAAAATACGCTGTGGTATATTATATACGTACAGAAAATCTCATTTTTTCATTTTTGGTAGTTTTCACGCTAAACTCCGATGACCCACTAATGACGCACCCGGTATAATCCAAAATTCCCATTTTTCAAGTTGTTCCAGTATTGACCTATGGCATGGATATGTTAGCGCATATCCACATCAACTTATAACAAATGGTCATTGTTTGATACATTATGCATTATCGCAATGGAACCTGAACATCAAGAGATGTACTTCAATAATAGTTGCTAAATGGCATTTATGAATTACCACCTCAATTACGATGTTAATTGCCTGTGTAACTAGAAAGTTAGGCATAATATCTATCCAATACCAATTCCATGTGAAAAGCTGTTCGTTTGATAATATAAATTCGATATTATCAACCGATTCATTCGATACATAATTTATTTTACGTCAATCCTGTATGTAGATCGGAAATATTTCCTTAGATTTATTTTGAGGCGGAAACATATTTTCAAAGTAAATAATTTTCCTTTAAATGTATGGAAAAAGCGATAGGAAAGGAAACACTTTCCTTTATCTAATCGGCAGTGTCATTGCTTACAAAATGAAGTTTGGATTCGATCGGAAAAGGCTCAGAATAAAAATAAGAAGGCTGTGTGCTCCTTCTTTTTTCCTTAATATATTTGCTTGGGCAATTCGGACAATATATCCAATTTCTTTTTATTATTTTTACGACGGCGCATGTTTCTTTTGAAGCGCGGTCGGTTTCGCAAGATAAACAGATGATGCTCTTAAACGTTCAAAGAACTAGCCTCGTATGTGAATCAACACAAAGGCGTCGACGCGTTTGGGAATTTTAGAAGAATGTCGTGTTTCCTTTGTTCCTCTCCTTTTTTTATTTAAATCGTTGAAGTAGGTTGCCGTAATAGTGGTTGCCTTGTTTTGTTTTGAAAAATACACGCTGGCTAAAACGCCAGTTTAGAAACCATTGCATTACTTATACATTTAGAACATTTAACAAAACTTATTAGATCCTAAACAAGAAGAATCTAATTACGTGATTTCTGTTTAATACTTTTGGTTAAACGACCTATTTTTTCAAAGAATTCGCCGCATATGAAAGTAGAGATTTACTGGAGCATGAAAGCATGGTAAACATATGTATGCCCTTCTTTGCATTATACGTATTTTCTCATCGCTGCATTACGTCCTAGAATAATATGAACTCATTTGCTTAATGTGCAAATTTTTCGGAAGATCTATTTGCAACCATGCGAATGGTGGTGGTAAGGTCGTCGTAGACAAAATTGTATTATGAGTAAATTATATAATAGCATTAGAATAAAACCTTTACTACAATACCTAAAAACAAATGTAAAAAAGTTAATATTAGCTGAACTAAATATATGGTATTGATTTCGTTTTGCGAAAAATGTAGAATCTTATTTTTCAACTTACACTTCAATGTTTAAACCCAAAAGGAAAACAAAAACAAACGACAAACAACACAAAGTATCGGCACATTCCTCACCACACAAAATATTAATTAATTCGAAACAGCTGTTTCGAGGCTCCTGAGCCCTCACTATCAACCGAATTACCGAATAAATTTAAATAAACAAATAAATGAAGATTTACTCGGTAATCCGGTTGATAATGAGGGTCCAGAATCCATGGAAACAGCTGTTCTGAATTAATTAATATTTTGTGTGGTGAGGAGCGTGCTGTTACTTTGTGTTGTTTGTCATACTACAGTTGTTGCTATCATTACTAAAAACAAACGATCTTTATATTTTGAATAAGAAGCTGTTATTGTGTTTTACATTGCGTACGTAGAAATTGTTGTAGTAGAGACTCCTTTGTTGAATGCGGAAAGCAACCAGCTATCTTCCTTTATTGGCCTATGGATAGTTCTTTCAACAGTTTAATACTGTAACGTTTATTACCTTAAGTTTTTTTCTGGGTTGACGAAATTTGCAAAGTGTATACATGGTGTATATTTCGTAAGTGCAACATTAACTCATTAATTATTGGAGAGCCATTTCTTTGCTTCTTCTTTTTTATATTTATGATAAGACATCTTCTCATCAAAGAACACAAATGCAACAATCTTGAAATTTATCTGCCCGAAGTGGTTTCTTCAAATTTCTTCATTAACATTGATAGCTTTAACAAAAATGCAACATAAAATAATATCCTTCATCAAGGAAGGATATTGATAAGGAAAATTACTACCTATTCAAGGAGCTCCCTAGAGTCCTCCTGATGTTGCTCTTTTGTTCAATGGCTTTTCAAGAAATTGCCGACCTTTACGTTGGTACCAATTCCTTTTAGATGGCTATTGTTTGGTTATGCAGTGATGGGCAAATGTGTGAAACCAAGCAAATATCTTTGGATTTTCTAAAGATATCGAAATTAAATTTGGGAGGTAGATATTACAGTATATTGTATATTTAGTTTGAATATTTTTATCGTAATTGAGCTGCTAGTAATTCCGACGTGAAAGATTCTAATGAAGGACCTTGCACATTATTTTAGTGTTGAATTAGTATTTTATTACGAGTACAAACATGGAGTTCGATATCCTTTAGAGGTATTTCCGACCGTGGTATTAGCAAGAAGTAATTTTTGAAGGCTAAAAAGATTTGGTAGTTCACTTGTATGAAACCCGAACGTAACAATGAAATTAGTAACCCAAATTAGATTTGAATATTAAATTGTTGACAGAACCGGAGTAGGGTGCCAAACAGAACTCAATCTATACATAACAAACACGTTAAAAAAATTAATGTATTAAAAGCTCACACTTAACGCTGCTCCGTTTGCTACCCGACAGTAGGCTAGTTTATTTGTAAATTCTCTTGTAGCAGTGGTGGAATTCTTTGAAAATCTTCGGTTATTCTCTCAATTAGTTATTGCAAATTATTTGATCGGTTAAAAAACTTTGGACTTCAAAAAACTCATAAATAATAGCCCAGTGGAGTAAGATCGGAAAGTTGCGTAGGCCATACTATGGTACTCCTTTTTCCAATCCATCTACGATGAAATGTCGTAATTAGGCGATCTCATACCATGCGAGGGTAACGGGGTCGTGCTCCGTTCTGCTGAAATCAGATATTCCTTGGCAATTGCCCATTTTCCTACAGCGCCAGTACCTGTCTTCGTTTAAGGATTTTTCTAAAATGAAAGGTCCAATAATTCCGTTGTTGTAAATACCATTGCCCATCCTGGGGGCTGGGACGGATAACATTTCACCCCTTTTTGTCTACGACAAACCCTACAAATTTTTGACAGACCGACAGCAATGAAAATAGTTTGTGTAGACGGATCAAAATACATCAAAGGAACATGAGCAAGAGTATTTTCTGTAGAGCTCCTCCTAAGAGAATCATGGCCGCTGGGGATGGAGACAACCGCTTTTCTGGCGGAAATCTCTGCGCTGACTCTAGCAGAAAGATTGTAGTCAAAAAAATCAACCTGTTTACCGACGGGAAGCAAGAAGTGTCGGCATTGAACCGATCAATAATGTCGAATCTGCTACTAGACTGCCACAGAGCTTTATCCTTAGTTTCTGAAAGAATAAATATCAACATGGTATGGCTGAAGGGCCATAATGACAATGAAGAATCGGACAGGCTGACCAGGAAGGATTCGAGCATGACTGTACACCATCCAGAACCATTCATTCGACGGCCTGTGTATGCGCTTTATGAAAGGATCAGAACCATCACCCATGAGAAATTCTTCAAGAAATGTGACGAAATTAATTCTTGTTGTGCCGCTAAAGTCACCCTGACGTATCCGAAAGGGGCACCTCCATAAAATGGGATTAGCCGAAGACCTGACTTGTTGGGGTTGCCAAGCTGAAGGCGAAACACTGGAACACTTCCTCTGCAAGTGACATCCATTAGAAGGAGCACGCTGGGTGATGAGCGGCTACGTTTTGCCGCCATTAGGGCGTTTCTTCTGGGCAGTGTTGTAACCTATGCTAAAGCAGTGGATTGGTTGACGGCCTCGAGGGCTCCCCTGCATAGAGAGGATGTGCCTATCTCACTTAAACGTTTACGTTCGCAGTTGTGGCGATAATGGTAGCGTTTAAATAAAATGTTGCCTGGTTAGAAAACCGCATATTTCTGGCAATATTATTTTCGCAATCACAAATATCCATTACTAATTCACAAAGTTGTAATCCTTTGTCGAAATCATAGTCAGGGAGTTCCTGAAGAAGGCGAATTTTATGTGGATGATATTTTCCTCGTTTTAATACCTTTCCTACTGAACGACGGATGGCTAATTTCGTCCGTATTGGTGTGTTTAGTAGTAGGTAAATGAGGATCTTTTTCTAACTTCTTACTATTCGTATGTACGTCCACTTTTTGGTAAATTGCGAGTTGTGGTGTATAGTGCACGTCTCATCAAAGTCATCGAATTATTTCTGAACCGATTCAAGGACGGTGAAATCAGTTCCTGCTTTTGAGTAAGAACTAGATGACGCATGCACTTAAAACAATTCAATTCGGATTGAAGAACGGTGAAAGGTTCTTCTGTTGGAACAAACTTTAATATACTATTACGAGGTAGGAGCCATATATTCTTGGCCTGACAGGCTTATACAGATTCGATCGTGTTCAAACTCCGTTGAGTCATAGTTGCACATGTGCGAGGCCTACACTATATATATTACAGCTCGAAGGGTAGTAGTTTTTTCTAGCGTGATTAGTGCATGAAAATGTCTTAGGTAATGAAAATTGAGTACTACGCAGTTATTAAATTTTTAACAAAAGAAAGGCCTAATCACATTAAACAACGTTTAGCCTGCGTTTATGGTGATTTATCTCCTTCATATTCCACTGTAAAAAAAGTGGGCAAAATGTTTACGTGGGGCCAGAATCCTTTGAAGATGATGAACGCCCCGGTTGGCCAACTGATCTGATAACGCCTCAAAACATTTCAATTATTGAACAAACGGTATTAGCAGGTTGCTGTTTGATAGTGAAGGAATTGGCAGTAATGTCTAACATTTCTGGAATATTCGCTCTGCTCTCCAACTTGAACGTCGGGTCGAATGTGCGCGCTTGTTTTTAAACATGCGTGGAGACAATCCGAAACCGATTTTGGAGTCCATTGTCACAGGGAATGAAACAATGGTTCTGTATTATGATCCTCTATCCAAAAAGGAATCGATGGAATGGCGGCGGCTCCTTTATCCTCGTCCCAGAAAGCTGTAATATAACATTTTGAGGGAAAAACTTTAGATTATTCTTACAAGGGTATACAACTATTAATTGATCGTTGTAATAAATGTACAGAAGTTAGAGGATTTGGAGATTATATTGGAAAATAAAAATTGTATTATTTTACTAAGTTTATTTCTTCTATATCGGTCCGAGAATTTATGGCGCCTACCTCGTAAGTATATTTCCACTTCTGTAATGACTTTAAATTAGTCTCATAGAAATACACAACTTTCTGTATTCAGAGCTGTATTCCCAGCTTACTGTGCAGATTTACCTATGTCTATACTCTAAAAATATGTTTTCTTTAAGAAAATATTTATGAAACATTTATGAAAATTGAAGATATCAATTTTTACTTACACATTCATTCCTCGCCCACGAATAAAGTTAATAGATACTTGTTTTTATCGCCCACGGATAAAGATAAAATATACTTTTATTTATGGCTCACCGATAAAGATGGAGATACTTTTATTTACCGTTCACAGATAAAGATAATTTTATTTATCGCTTGTGGATAGTAGGTAATAAATAATTACCTACCTGTGATTTTATTCCAATAAAATTGTACCCAACTTTGCTGTATACATCATAGTGCAGTTCTCCCAGAATCTACTTAACCCTTTATAGGGCAAATTGATTAATCCAATAAAAGACGCTGTTTTCATTTCAACTGCTCTTAATACATTAAGGTAAAGTGTAACTTGGCCACAAATAATTTTTCTGGTTCAAATTTTGACCAGCATCCAAATACAAGTGCCGGGGGTGTTAATTGGACACTGGTCGATATTTCAACTACCCACCTAAAAAAAAAAACGAAAAAAGACACAATTTTGTTTTTTTTAGGCGGGTAGTTGAAATATTGACCAGTGTCCAATTAACACCCCCGGCACTTGTATTTGGATGCTGGTCAAAATTTGAACCAGATATCTGTAAATAGAGAAATTAGCTAAGAGACCTGTTTCCGCACAGGACTCAGCCTACATCTTTATTCCCCGTTTTATCGTCTTGAGCGGCATGTACTGTTTTAGGGTTGAACTCCCTTTGAAAGCAATCATGCTTTCATCCGCAGCCATATTCCTTCCAGGAGTATAGGCGTTTTGGAAGCCTCCTTGCAAGACAGTTGTCAAAAATCTTGCTTTGAATAATTCATGATAACCATCCTCCCCCCGCCTTGGCATCCTTTCATTAGATGAACGAAACGCAAAACTTTTAGAAAACGTTTTAGTGACGTGACTTCCGAAATCCTATTTGATCGAAAATTAACATCAGTCGACCAATAAAGACGAAGGCTAGGATGTTTGTTGAAGCCCATAATGATCAACATTCCAAAAAAAGCTTTCAATTCGTCCAATGACAAATCTAAAAGACTGTTTTTTGCCTGGCGTATCGGCTTGACTCGGCGACAATAGTTTCCAGAATATTTTCATCGAACAGACTTAATGGCGACTCAACATTTACAGGAATGTTGGGACCCACATTTTCAGTAAACGGGGATCTAGCGTAGCCATTGTCTGCATTTCGCTTAGACCACTTTTGGATTTTTTTGAGATAGTCCTTGAACAACGTCTTGTAGCGGTACTTCATCATGATCGAACCAATCGAAGTCATCCCATCCAGAAGGACCCTCGACTATGTCATCTATATCTAAATCTCTTTCATATTCATTTTTATTCGAAGAAAGTGGCCGCTTGCGAAAAGGTCCCGGTACGTCTGGTTCCGTAACTAATTCAGATTCAATATCGCATCAGAATCGCCGCCAATATCGGAATTTTCCGCCTGCTCTTCTGGTATCCCTTCTATAAATTTGAACTGTTCGTCAGCCTCCATAGCATTGAGCATTTCCAGATCTACTCTACGAAATCTACCCATTTTGTTAGTACTCTCCCTAAAACGAGGAAAAAAGCATGCAATACTAACAAAGCCAAACACAACTTTTAACTTTATTCAGAAATTAAGTAGTGAATTCTACCTTTTTTCAGTGCCATAGAGAGGTTATATGAGTACGCTTGCAGGTTATGTTAGAGAAAACACAAAATAACATTCTAGCGCTAATAGCAGCTGATGTACTTATAACTAAGTTTTAAACTACAGAAAATCTGCTATATACCTGTGTAACTGTTGTTTCGAGAAGCTCAAGAATAAGCCAGAAAAACACCACAAACCAAATGACTACTCCCGAGACGGTGTGTATCGAACAGAACACTGGTCGAGAATTCAACCACAAATTTTGTATCTGCGCAATAGCTAAGGTCTGGTCGAAATACAGCTCACAAACCGTCAATTGAACTCCCGAAGCGTATTCTTCCTAAAAATTAAACCGGAATACCTTGAGGTACTACAAAATTTTTCACCGGTTGAAATATCGACCAACAACCTATAAAGGGCTAAGAAACAACGAATGAGTCTCAAGAGCTTGTTAATATGCCACAAGTACTTGTATGAATTGTATTCCAAGCAAGTGTTCGCTAATAACTAAAGCTGGCACTCTGGGCGGCACGACAGGATCGGATCCGCTGTTGTGTGTGGATATATATGTACATTGGGAAAATGTGAAATTAGCTATATCTATATATGTATGGCGAGAGAGCGAGGAGTAAGTTAGTAAATTGTAGTAGATAAGCAGACATGTAAGAAAAAACACCAAAAAATAAAGTTACTACTAAAATAGAATTTCTCTCTCGTTTCTTTTAAAAAAAGTTAAGTACAAAATTTAATATGATCACTTCATGGCGATTGAAGCAAGCTATTTCGCCTTATTCGAGTATATTTTTTGATTATAATCCGTGGAAATATAAACGGAAACGCGATATTTATTTAGCATTGTATAGTTTATAGTTGTGTATGAAGGAATCAATATTTCTTACAAAAATTATTGAAAATATGGTTACGTAATTCCGAAAAACTTTAATGTGCATTAACCTTTAATGCCAATTAACATAAAACGGGTATCAACTTTACATTAATTGCTTTCATAACATTCTACTAACATCATCACGCTATAAACCACGCAACAAGTATCGTCAGGCTGCATTCGTTTGACATTTCTAGTATGACGACTAATTAACTTTTTCGTAGGAAGAACATACATAATATTACATAACCGCGTTAGGCTATCTTCTATCTACTACCATATCTACCATCCTGCATTTTTCATTCCAGAAAGATAGTCATAAACACAAACGATATTATACAGATTCGACTTTCACTTCGCCAGTATGCTCACGTCTTCTCGCTTATGTAACTTTAAGCATAAAGCGACCGTAGTGCGCGTTGTAGTAATGTTAACGTAGATATTCTTGAGAAGTAGTAAAGATGATACGAAAACTATTAAACCGGTGCGTGCTTAGTTCTTGAAATACACATATTTTTACCGGCGAGATAAGATCGCTACCATCTCCTGGTCGTTTGGGCATAGCCAACGCGAGTTAATACTCATTCTGTATGATCTATAGCACCTAGTAACTCTGTATAACGTGTTGTTAAAGTTTTATATATCATTTTTCCAGCTACGAGGATTCGATTTATTTAATGTAAATGCCTTAGGATTTTGCTTAAGGTTTCCGGCTTTCTTTTTCCGAGGGTTCTTTATATAAACAATGAAAAGAAGTTAATATATTTTGATTTGATCGGTGAATTATGATAATCTGTAATTTTCGACGCTATTAAATACTTGAAAAAATCTTGTCCCGGTAAAGAATCGACCGAAGCCAAAATATATTTATTAATTAGTGTACTTGGCATGTAAGAATTAAAAATTGCTACTATGATATATTTTCAGATAAAATAACAAGATTAGATGTTAAAAAGCACACGTGCCTGATATTAAGGTCCCGTGGTGCAGTAGTTAGCACGCCCGTCTGGAAGCGGTAGGTGTCAGGTTCGATTCCTACCGGGGCGAGATCTTTTCAAGTATTTGATTACGTTGAAAATTCCAAGGAAATTAAGGAAACCTGTTTATTATAAATTTAATGGCCAGGAAAAAATCATATTCTACGAAAAACGGATTTCAGAATGTATTTAAATAAATTAGTATTAAGCAGATAGAGCTTCAAATTTTGTCTTCTACTCTTTTTTCTTCTACTTCTACTTTTTTTGTTATAGACGTTTATAAAATTGTAGTAATTTTTGTACGCCTTCCTCATAAAACGCTGCCGCCTGCGTTGTCAACCATGTGGCAACATATTCTTTGAGCGCTTCATCGTTGTTGAATTTTTGACCACCAAGGAACGTTTTCAAGTGACACAACTGCGTCACGCAATACAGAATAACCGCCGACGAATGCTCGCAAACAGTATTGTTTTGATTTATGACAATGCTCGACCTCACACTGCGAACAAGACACAACTTTTATAGGACTTTGGCTGGACCCAGTTTGACCACCCTTCGTGCAGTCCTGACCTCGCCCCTAGCGACTTCCATCTCGTTTTGCACCTGAAAACATTCCTTGGTGGTCAAAAATTCAACAACGATGAAGAGTTCAAATAATATGTTACCACATGGTTGACAACAAAGGCGGCAACGTTTTATGAGGAAGGCATACAAAAACTTGTGCCACGCTATGAAAAGTGCCTACAAAATGCTGGGAGCTATATAGAACGATAGCATAAGGTTTGTAGTGTTTTTCGCAATAAATAGTTTTTCAGTATCTGTACTCGTTTTGTTTTTATTACCAAACGGAACTTAGTTTCTGGATGTGCCTCGTCTGTATATTGAAATGTTTTAAATGTGGGAAATTGTTGAAGAAAATTGAATTTTCGTAAATTGCTTAATTACGTAATTATACGAACTGAGGGCTCGAGAATGTTCTAGAATACTTATTCGGCAATTTAGATGAATTTTAATATCAATCAGTGAGATTTCAACGAAATTTAAAACTGAGAATTGAAACTATCCTGGATTTTATGCCAATGTCATCTAAACTCTATGTATATATTGAACTGGATGGTGATCTGAGATTTAAGAAACATGTTACTTCGTTGCTCGGGCTGGCTTATGCAAAACTTAAGGTACTCTACGGTAGCAGGGAGTATCTGAGCCCTAGGCTGAAGAGAGTGCTGTGCGACGCATTGGTACTTTCTCATTTTAATTATTGTGACACTGTGTATGGCCCATGTTTAGACTCTATTGATACAAGACGAATACAGAAAGCGCAAAATGCTTGTCTTAGGTTCATACACGGAATAAGAAGACCTCATCCGATTTCACATACTCTAAAATATAATCAGTGGCTGAACATGGCGCATCGCAGATCGTTGCATTATGCAGTCCTTTCACATAAGATTATTCTCTCTCGATCACCGCAGTATTTGTATTCCAAAATATCTTATAGAACTGATGTTCATAATCTTAACCTGAGGTTTAGAAATTTACTCTCTCCCCCCATACATCGGACGGCTTTGTTTACTAGGTCCTTTTCATATAATATTGTTAAGATTTATAACGCTTTACCCAACCGGTTCAAGCGGCTGCCTATTCGAATGTTCAAAATCAGGGTAAAAACTTACTACTATGGGGGCCAGTGACTGCATCTGCTTTTGACTTGATTCTCTGCATTGCAACAGTTATTTTATTTCATTTTTTTCTTACTTATATTTTATATACTCATTCTATGTGTGCAAACCTACTACCTATAGATAGTGCTTGTTACCTACGCGTGTGTGTGGTTCTCTGTATGCGGGTCTAGGGGAAGATCAGTAAACTTATTGCTGACCTAGATCCTTTGCTCCAGTATTGCATTTGTCCTTATCTAACTGATACAATTAACACTATTATATATTAAGATACGAGTCCAATGTTTTTGTACAATTTTCTACTTTATTTCTAATACTGGCACAATAAACGAATATTATTATTATTATTATTATTATTATTATCTGGTATTTACGGGAAACCTGCCTATTCCAAACCACCAACCTTCTCTTCTACCTTGAATTTTTATTACGATTTGAACTATTAACGCTTGGAAACTTACAATACAGCCAGACACGTGTTCCCTCCATGAAAACTTGACTCAAAATCAGCAAAAGTAATTGGCGTCCTACTACTCTTTTATTTTAATCGCGATGGCGATTGTTTTATCCACAGCAAATTTTCTTAATTGCAATCCAAATATAAATTGATGATGAATTTCCGATCAATCAAGTTAATGGATGTAGTGGCGCGACTGGACGACTGAAATTACATTATTCTATGACCTAATATTCCACTGATAACGCAATAATAATAAAACTTACTGACGTTCTAGACAAAAACATGACGAAACATATTTAATTTACGAAATTATGGTGGAAATACCGAATTTACTTGTTGTAGGAAGATATTTTATTAATTTTGTTACGAAAATAAGAAAATGAACTGAAGACGAATAACTTCACCGTTTCACCGCGTTTGTCGTTAGCTGGACTTGAAATAAGTCTCTAGTACTCCCGCTTTAGAGCTCCTAGGCCTGGGGAAGAATAGAGGCTACCGAAAAAGAGCTAATATCCGTTAAAGGGCATTTCACATTGAACAAGTGGCCATACTGAATACACTATACGTGCTGGAGTGACAGCTGCGTACGACGCTGTAAAATTTACAACACTACAATATGAAATCACAGCCTCTTATTTCAAAAATAAAAAATTGCCTTTTTTCTGTATCACCCTTTATGCACTCTATATTTACATCTAATCTGCTTAAAGTATTCCTAATTGATGTAACTGAAATAGGAAAATCAAGGAAGACACGAAGAGGTAGACCTAGGAAAACATGGATGAACCAAATAGAGGAAATAGGAAGAGAAAAACAAAAAACCCTTGATGAAATGAAGATTTTGGTAAGAGATAGGATAGCATGGAAGATATGGGTAAAAGAAGAACCGGAATCCTTCTCCGACGTCTAAAAAGGCACAATGAGAAGAGAAGAAGAAGAGAAAGAATTGATGTAACTAATAAAAAACGGGAATTAGTGGCACTGCTTAGGTGTTTTGAGTTATCAAGAATTATTGAAATTGACGTGAAAAATCCAGTTACTTTTGTGCATTTTGTTCATCTGCTCGGTGAATTAGGACATGAATGGAAACTGTTCTAGAAATTACACTTTAAGACAAGCAATATTTCAAATTATAACCTTTTTTCGTTAAAGGATTTAATTGTTTGCAATAACAGACAGCTATTTCGCTTATTAGGTTTGGTATGTATTTTTTAAAATTAGTACAGTAGACTTTGGGAACATATGCTTCAATTCTCAACAGTGACATTGACTGTATTATTTATATAGATTTTTGTGTTTTGTGTGCTTAATTTTGAGTCTTTAAGATGCTTTCTTTACAAAACAAAACAGAAATTACATTACTTTGTCTACGCTACATAGAGAAGTAGCTAGGAATTCTAACGAAAAACATCCTGATTATGACCCCAATCAACTATACGACTGTAACAAGAATTTTGCGAAAATTTAAAGATACCGGTTCTGTTGAAAATAGGTTCAAAAAGCCTTACGATAAATGGGTAACTGGTAAAGGTACAAGTTTAACTGCTTTATTGGATGTTACTGAAAAATAACAAAACATCTTTACAAAAAATTTCAGATAGAAGAACTATATCAGTTAAGAGCTCCCGTCAAATACTAACAAAAATTGTTTTCGCCTCTATAAACCCAGATTTTTAAGCACTCTAAAGGATGTGGATATTGTTCCCCGATTTTACTTTTGTGCATGGTTTGAAGGCGATTTTCTGGGATTCCTGGGATCTCAATTGATTATTTGGAGAAGAGAACGACAATCACGGGACAGTGCTTTGCTAATTTAGTGGATCGATTCGATGCTGAACTAAAGAGAAAAGCTCCCACCTAGCGAAGAAAGAATTCTCCACAATCATGAAAACGTCCCGGCAATTGCGACAGCACAACTAGCCCAGTTACGGTACAAATTGGTGCTTCATCCACCACATTCGCCAGATTTGGCCCCCTGTCACTCCTTTCTTTTTCCAAATTTGAAAAAAATGGCTTAGCTGAAAGCGGTTCACATCAAATGAAAAGGTCATTGCCGAAATATAGGCCTATTTTGCAGAGTTTGACAAATCCTATTATTTGGACGGCTTAAAAAGGTTGGAACATCGCTGGACTAGGTGTATAGAACTACAAACAGATTATGTCGAGAAATAAATTTACTAAATGTAAAACAATTGCGTTTTCCACGTATTCCCGAAAACTTCAAGAAGTACTCAGTCGGGTTACCGTGTAAAGCATTTAAGATATTGGCCGCTTAAGAAACAGCAGCGTTTCGTAACAATCCCAAGTTATGCCAATTATCTCAGAAATAATTAGAGAGATGCATCCCAAAACGTAATAACATACAAGCTGTTCCATTTACAAATCCAAACTGGTACCGTGCGCTGCGGAAACTGGACACCCTGTACACTTGAATATAATTCTATATTATACAGCACTTGTCTCCCAATATTTTTTATTTAAAAACTTTTTCACTAAATTGCTCAAGGAATTATACTGCACCTATACTAGGTGGGTATCCTGTATACCGTACGAGCGAGTGTACTATGATCACCCGATTTTACACGAACTCAATGCATCTAAACGTATGCTGTGTTGAATGTCACTGTGGAATGTCATTTGCTTGACAAAATTGCGTAAACGCAAATTCATTTGTGTACCTTGCTCATGTTATAAACGGCGTATTCGTTCACGTACACGTGTAAGACACGACTTTGCTATCGCATTTCCGAAAAATGCCGATTATGTTGGTTGATCATACTACGCTCGCTTTTACGGTATATGGTGGTATAACCAAATTGTTTCTGTTTTTACATTTAACGTACTAATCGTTTGTGAATTTGAATTTAGCTTTTATATTGTTAAGAAATGTCGTTTAGGGTGAATTTTAAAGCGAACTCTTAGCCGTCACCACCATTAGGCTTAAGACAAAGCGCACTACATTGGTAAGCACCCACCGTGAACTTCACAAATAAATAAATCAACGGATAAGAAATTCAGGAAACTTTCCTGGTGGTTTGAATTATAAATTTAGTAGGGTTTTCTCGTCAGAAGGAAACAACGTAAATTTCCCCGCTTTTCCTAATGTAACATTACTCCTTATTTCATTTCTAGAAACAATAAATTATTTCTTCTATGTTCAATTCTTACATTCGTATCTATGGGTTTAAATTACAGCGAAATATGTTATTCCCGAGTTTGATTAATGCTTTCCAGAAAAATATGTGCCTCTGCTACAGTTCTATGTACCCCCTACGATATTTCATAACGTCAAATCCCTAGTTTAATTAAAAATGTTCGCTTTCAGTGCCGCTAGAAATTACATGCATTTAGGACTAGTGTGCACAGCTTCGGATTACACTATTTACTTTCGAATATTGGAATCCTCGTCCTATACATATTATTTAATTTCACGGGAGAGTTTTCTATTAATCGACAATACAACAGTGTGTTGCAAATTATATCGATAATAATCTCGCACATTCTACCTAACAGTCTGGCCAACATGGCACGCGATATAAAAGCAAAATTAAACAAATTTACTATATTTACGGTAGTGTGAATTTCAGTGTAGCATATAGTATATTTGTGGCGGTGCAGTAATCAAATTTAACGAAGATGTAAAGCATTATGTTTATTAGAAGCTTAGATTAATTAAATGTTTTATAACACTACAGCGTTAATACAATAAACACAGGAAATGAGGTACAAATTATAATCCATTAACAATTTAATTTCGCTTAAATAGTTTCAACGAAACTGCACCCATCTGAATTAAACTGTGCGCTAACGAACATCCTCTTGTTGCAGAATATACTGGACAAATTTAATCCGGGAGCGAGACAGATGATCAACGCCGGCAAAGCTTATTTAAAAGCTCTTCATGGTGAGTATCACTAATGTATTTATTTACGCCGAAAACTTGAGCCGTCGGGTCTCTCGGACATATTTAGGGAACGCTTGCAAAATACAGTTTGCGCTATTGGATAATTTCACTTTATATTCATTAATTATTTAATGTGGGCACATAATAAAACATAATGTAAAATATAATAATTATAAATGAAAAATAATACTTAAATAATCTTCAAATAGCATAATGTTCTAAATTTACGTCTATATTTAGAAAAATGACATAGATCATTAATACAGGTTTGGGAAATACTTCCGTTATGATTTCAAGGAGGGCTAACGTCGAGAGGGGTGATCCGCGAAAAGTGGGAAAGGAAGCGTTTGACTCGAGGTAACCTAAAGTTAGTCAGTAGAGAAGATGTCGTGGCCGGGTGAACGACGTGCGTTTATTATTGAAACTTTTCTAACAAATGGGAATTCAGTGGTGAACGCGCAACATGCATTTCGAACAAACTTTAATTTAGCCCCTCTGGCACCCGTCCCTTCAAGACCAACAATCTTGAAGTGGATTCGAAATTTTAAAGCCGCAAGTTCCGCAACTCATCATGCAGTGCTCGTACCCCTGAAAATGTTACGAGTGTAAAACATCCTTCGATCTCCACGGACGTCAACCCGCAAGTACGCTGTTGTGCTGGGTATATCAAGTCGCTCAGTACGCCGTATTTTGCACAAACAGCTTAATTTTCACCCATAAAAGATGGTGATCGTGCAAGAACTGTTACCGTGGGACATCGAAAACCATGTGAGCAATTGTCGGCATCCCCATAACGGCATTCCACCTGCCGATATTGTATTGTTCAGCGACGAGGCTCATTTCCACCTCTACGGCACTGTAAATCGCCAAAACTTTCGGTATTAGAGTGACGCAAACCCAAGGGAGTTGCACGAAAGGCCACTACACAGTCCTAAGGTGACCACATGGTGTGCCATAAGCAGTCATGGAATCATTGGTCCCTATTTTTTTGAAGAAGGAGAAATGACGGTCACAGTCACATCTGGTCGGTACATTGACATGTTACAGAACTTTTTGGGACCAAAGCTGAGTGATCTTCACCTTGCCAATGTTTGGTTCCAACAAGACGTAGCGACAGCTCACACAGCCTGGCGATCGATGGAGGTCTTGAGGCAGATGGTTCCTGGGAAGCTCATTTCAATGACGGGATCACCAAATCTAACCCCTTGTGACTTCTTCCTCTGGGGTTATCTCAAGGCTGAAGTCTACAAACACAGACCCCGCACTTTGATGGCATTGAAGGCGGCCATTCGCCAAGAAATCCAGCTGATACAGATCGAAGTCTTACAACGGGTGACGGAAAACTACCGACTCAGACTTCAGAATTGCATTGGCAATTGTGGTCGTCATTCATCCGATGTTTTGTTCAAACCCTCTTAAGGTTAAACTTTAAGGTTCATAGAATAAGTGGATATCAATAAATTTTGATTGATACTGATTTTGTGCAGTGTGTCCGTCATAGGTCGGTAGTTTAGACGTGCGGATGTTTAGTAACCATGGAGCAGTGGCCAGACGAGCAAGTTGCGTTCATAATCGAGGCCTATTTCATTACAATTATGTAATCAGTACAATTTCCGGCATGTAACTGATGCACTCTCAAGGAATGTCATAAAAGCGTGGGTCAACAAATTTAAAGCCACCGCTTCAGCACAAAACAAGAAACACCAAAGTCAACAAAAATTTGCTAGAGCACCAGTGAATATTACAGCGGTACGACAGGAAGTGACTCGACATCCAAACCGGTAGGTCCATAAGCATGAACAGGCATTGCAATTCAGTCGTTCAAGGGTTCAACGCATTTTAAAACAGGATTTGTACTTTCATCTACACAAATCTATACATACAGCTTGTGTAGTACTTCAAACCGAATAACAAAGAAAAAGGTTCTGTGAAACAATGATGAGGTTTTTTTTTGAGATGATAGGGATTTGGAGGAGGTCATCTTTAATGATGAAGCTCACATTCATCTAGACGGCTATGTGAATAAGCAAAACTGCCGATACTTGGCCTCTAATGACCCATATGGAAACCATGCTAAACAGATGGAGTGGAATAATGGAATGATAGGTCCATATTTTTTTGAAGATGCTCGCGGTCGTGCTATAACAGTAAACGGTGTGCGTTCAAAACATACTGAACAGAAACAACTGTATGAATCTCCAGAGTCTGAAAAAGTACCTTGGTGTAAGAATAACACAATTTCCTTTTTAACAACTGACCCGCCCGATTTTGGGATACAACCCCCTCCAAACATTTGCACGTTTTTTAAATTTTTGTAAATAGCTCGAAAAAGCAATTTTTTCGTTGCAACATAAATTGAAGTGTGTTAAACAGTTTCAAGGATGATGTAAATTACTTTCGGAAAAAAATATATAATGGAGGACCGAGTGTCTCGTGCCCGTTTGTTATAATTTATTTTTTTTATTTATCAAAAATAAAGTCGCGTTTACGTAGAAAACTGTGATGTAGAGCAAATTTAGGTAGTGAAACATTAAAGATATTTAAAAAAATCTTTAGTAGTCACTCTGACCGTACTTTCGCAGTGAAGGGTGAAAAAATCATTGAAGGTGTTATGCAAGCTTTACACTCTACAACACACATTTACACAATTTTATCCGCTATTTCTGCAGATGGACGCTTACTTTCTCTATTATTTTCGGAAGAAATGAGGGACAGGTAATCCGTACCGTCCATTTCTGTTATATATTGTTATGTTCAACGTTGTATGTACGACAACAACAGCCTCGGCTGTCACTTCTGAACGACCAAATGTCAGGTTAGCCACTCGCTGGTAACTAAATATCCCCCTTGCGGAGAAAAATGGAAATTTCCTCGTTATCATTTCCCCTCAGCCAACTGGCCTTGGGGCGTTGATGTTAAATATTAAATATAAGTCCAGATAATTACGATTGTAGGGTATCATGGACAAATCTACTCGTCAGTTAATTTTCCTATTCACGTAATTCATCCAAATTCATGTAGAAATCGTCTAAAATAAGCAAGAGCGTAAATTGAAAGATATTTTAAACAATATTTCATCAATTAAATCTTTATCCAAAAGGTTTAAGTAAATTGTTGGAGAATTTTTACGTTTAAAGCTTGTCAGTAACAATTTTTATCACATAATCCTTGAAATACAACCTCCTCGTTGCGTCACTGCATTCATTCTTATATGCTATTTGCAGAAATAATTTCATTTTATCGAAATTCATCGTAAAAGTTTCTATTTGGGTAATTTATCAAAATTGGCTGTGGAATAAAACAATCGCCGGTCTTTCGCGATTTCAAATAAAAGAAAGAGGAGCGACGCCATAAATTTTTCATTAATCTTCATAAGCCTTCGTTGAATTAAAGTGTTTCTTGACTCCGATCCCAATTTAAGGTGCTCGATTGTGAAATCACAGTATTTATTTGAAGAGAAAAAGGGTTAAGTTTCCAGTACAGGCAGTTTCCTGTAGAGGTTATATAAACGGAGAGTTTACATAACATTGGAATTGTTCAAATTTCAAGGTTAGTTACATTTATAATTTTAAAATTCGATAATTTCCTTTAATTAATTTTGAAATTCGTTATAAAATTGCCAAAAGGGTATCCAGGGATACTCTTGAACCCACTAAGAATTGAAAAATGTAATTTAAGTTAGAAAATTTAACAATTTTCCCAAAATCCTCTGAGAAAAATATTTCAATATATATATATTATCTATAAAAAATAAGCTGCTAATATTTTTAGGTAGAAAACGATGCTGTACAACAAATTTAGACAGTTGTACTAATAATGGTAATAATGGTAATAATTAAGTATTGAAAGCAGCAAATAAAATAAGAAAAAATTGATATTCAAGAACGAAGAAGCATAATTATATATTTTTATTCATTTATTGCACATTTTACGGGCAGTGTTGATTTACAGTTCGCCATTCTATAGAGTAGTAACTAACATGTTTGTAACAATAATACATTTTCGAAAGACAGTGGAGCAGAATTAAAAAGAAAGTATAATGCTTCTGAAACGCTGAACACACTCCACACTGTAATGTGATTACTGATAATTGTGAATAGTAATTATAGTGATTATGCTATGAAATTATTGCAATAATGGTAGTCAGTATAAGTGTTGAAAGTATAGGTGTTGCTTGCAGCACAGGCAACGCACAACAACAGGTTTGTTACAAGGGCGTAGACTCCGTACCTTTTGCAAAACAAAACTCTATATGCTTTTTAAAGAATCCCGGTCTTACATCCACACATCCACTCTTAAACTACGAGTATTTGAAGACATAGACAAAATCTTGGAGAAGGAAAATGACTGTGGGTTAACGACTGCAGCTTAATAATATTATTTCTCTGATACAAGTCTAATAAAAAAGTCCAAAACCTAATACAACTAAGGATTGTACCATTGCTATTGCTTTACTGAGTATATTTAAAATGTTTACAGTTCTTTCTTCTGGCACCAATTTCTGGAGTTCAGCAACAAAATTCCTATCCCTACCCCAAGAATCAATCAAAAGAGCACTGTTTGGTCTGATATTTGCAGATTTTGTAATGATTTGAAGTGAGCTTTCCAGACGCCAAAGAAAAAACACACACGTTTACTTGTTTAAACAATGATTGCAACTCAAGGATCAGACATATTCATAGATCCCTTTAATACCAAAAATAATGGCGAAAGTAAACGTTCATGTGCAGAAATTGCTGGTTAAATAGCGTAACAATGTGTTGTAGAGGGCAAAAATTGCATAATTGCTTTAATGTTTGACTCTGTAAATTTCTTATAGAGCACCGTTTTCTACGTAAAAGGGACTTTATTTTTTTATAAATAAAAAAAAAAAAATTATAACAAAACTGGGGGTAAGGGTTCCTGTTCCCCCGTCATATATTTTTCCAGAAAATAATTCACACTACCGGCCATAATTATTTGCCCACCTACATTTTTTGCTTGGATTCTAGAAAATTATTTATTTATTGCTATGTAGGTGGTATAATTATGTACCTACACGTAAAAGAAAAGTGACAGGTGAAAATAAATCCTCCAACTTCCAAGGAGTCGTTGTGAAAACAACTACAAGAAGTCTGGCTTAAAATAGAACCCGCTACTCTGATGAAATTGATTAAGAGAATGCCGCAAGTGTGTGCCCAAAAATTAACACTCGTGGTGGACATTTCGACGAAACGAAGATTTATTATTTTTTGTGTCAAATAAATGTCATAATTGAATAAAGACTCAATTTCTTTGTCTTAAGAGTATTTTATTGAATGCAAAATTGCAATTTCTTTTTTCAGTTAACACTTCTTTGGGTGGGGAAATAATTATGTCGGGTGGTGTATATCATTCTTGGGACTATGTAATATACTCCAAATTTGTTCTAAAGTAAATTAGATCCATTATAGTTTCAGATCTATTTACAAAAATTTACAAATCGTGCAAGCCTTTGGAGGAGGCTGTACTTCAAAATCTGACAATTCAGCCGCTAGAAACATTGTGTTGTTCTTATACTAGCTACTCTTTTAGTGTCTAGAGTTTCATCGAAATCTGAGAATTTTCGGGTTGCCGGTGTTCCTTTGTAATTATGTTCAACAACATTCTTTTACTAACACGGTAACCTTTCAAGAAAGTTTACTCCTTGGGCTACAGAGCACTCTGGATGGCAGTCTAGAGAAAGCTCCTTCTGACTGTGGGTAAAACGTCGACAGACCAGCGCAATTTTGTTGTGATTCTAGCTTGGAAACAAATTTACAAAATTTGTTCTTTTCTTATTACGTATTACTTATAAAAGTATTTCAAGTTCAAGTCCAATATATTCCACAAAATAATTTTAATAAGCAGAAAAAATTCGAACCAAACCCTGTCATTACTGAAGGATATTAGGGTAACAATAAAGTTCATACATTTTTAGGAGACATTAGACATTCTAATCATGGCTAGAAATTGAAATACTAATGCCCTTCACTTGAAAGAAGTATTGTTTGTTTTGTATTAAAATTAAAAGGTTATTTGGCCTATTACTCAATGTAGGAAATTACCGTACACCTCGAAAGAAATAACTTCGAGATATTAACTAACGTAGAATTACAAACATGTTTCCACAGACTCGATGAGGATATTTAAAAAGCAATTTTCGAAATTCATTCCGAATATAATAAACACGGTTCAAAAGGACATTTATTTTCTGCATATCTATCGTGAGAGACTCATATATCAACCTTTCACAAGCCTATATCTCTGTATAATTAAAGTTTTGAAACTGTGTCACCGGAACCAAGCGTCATCAGTCAAAATCATGATTTATTTCACCACGTGATGGCTATACATGCACGTGCTACGCTACATACATATCGTGCGATAATGAATTCGTTTATATGTCCGCGCTGGTCGAAATTAAAACGGGGCAATCGATATAAGATACGCAGGGACGTGAACAAAATACGAAAGAAGCGATAAAGGAGTTGCAAGGGACCTATACATCTTAGAGGAGTCCTCTGCTATTCAGCAGGGCTGTATCTATAAATCTGTCGCCCTCAGGCGCACCACTCCCTAGTAATAGGAGTATGTAAACAGTAAACAATAAAAAGACACAGGCAGTGATTAATACAAATTAAGAATGTTATTGTGAACCATTTCCAGGAATTTCCAGAATTTGCATGCTACTAAGACTTATTGTAAATGATATAATAACTATTCTTAATTGAATTGATGAAAATTACTGCTAGTGATTTACTTGTTATCTGATAACGTACCCAAGCATATGTTGAAATGATAAAAAAATAGTCGCTATTTTAATCAAACATTGCAACAGACATCAGTACTACTCAAATTCATTAAAAAAGCTCCGACATCTATACAAATCAAATGCTACTATATGTTATCCAATGGCCTTCCAGCTTTGTATAACAATATCCCGTCGTTTTTTGCACTTCATTGATTGACTAGTGGATAATGTTAGTTAATACTGTCGACTTTTTTTATAAATGACTGAGTAATAAAAGCGATACGATGGACGGTTTGTTACCATCGATGGTGGCCATCTGAAAAATCCAAAAAACAAATAAAACAATTTTAGTGAAACTGAATCATGCATATTTTATATATGTCCTGTAAAATTCAAAAAGTTACTGAAGAAATTTGATAACAGGAACAATTTCCCTATTTATTTCTACACATACAGAAACGCTTACTTGTATCAAAGCTGTCCGCCTTAATTCAAGACAATTACTGTTACAATTATGCGCAATACAATAACTGTTTTAAAGCAAAAGAAATATTTTCTTGGCGTTCTTTTCTCCGCTTAAGATAAGTATATACTTGTAATGAAATAATTGTATTTCTTTGTTTGAGACATTTGTTAACTCGATTCAAGAAAATCTTGCAGAAAATTTGAAAAAAGCGATTCTTAGTATAAGTAAATGGCCATTATAACACAAAACAATATTTTCTTAATGATGCTAAATAGTTTTCTTAATTCCAGAAAGCGTTTAGGTATCCTTCATTAATCAATAGTTTCATTTTCTTAAAATAAAGAATTTTTTACTTAGAATTTTTGAAATGCATATTATTTATACGCACAGTAAATTATTCATATTGCTTGCGATTTTAAAAAGGCTAAGGTTACAGAAGGCTACAGAATAACAAAAGTAAACTTAATGTAGAAATACACCTGAAAAAAGTGCCTAGAAACAATAACCACGAGGATGCTAATATAAGCTCCTGGTATTGATGGAATTACTACCGGCAAAAACAATATGAGAAGACAAAAGCATTAATGCTTTTTGCTCCTGTCCGCATTGCTATTACATCTCTCAGTTTTATGTCACGAATTTTCAAAAACAGCAACTGAAATATTTCCTGGCGCCACCTAGTTCCAGTAGTTATAGTCATGCTAGATAATAGGGACGGAACCAGAATACAGATACCTTACTTACCCATACAATGATATAACCTTTAACGTACAACGTTTCATAAACATTTTCAAAAGATACCGGTTAGTATAATATTTCTTATATTATACATTTTTAGTCTTGAAATAAAAATATTTTCTTGAATAAAGACTGATTTTTACAAGAAAATCTATTTTCCTGATGTAAGAAACCATTTCTCTGTGTGTATGATGATCATATTCTATATTGTCCAGATTACAATGGTGTATACCTACATTGTTATATAATATAGTAGGGTTGTTTAGGGTTGTCATTGACAGTAAAAATTACTAGAAAAATCTACCGTGTAGGTTATTGTTATTTATGAGTATGGTGTAACTTTTAATATAAATTAGGTTTTTAAATGTACGAGAAGCAAATATATGTATAGAAAGAAACTAAACCAGATTGAGCGTTTTCTATTTCTATCGGTTCAAATGCAGTTGTGTTCGGTTGATTATACACTTCTACTTACAGGTTACATATCGTTTACAGGCATTAAAACAATTTTATAATAAATTATTTTCACATTTCTTTTAACTAGAGGAATTGTATTGTGTTTAAAAATCAAGCCGAAGAGGTATCCAATTTTGTTCAATTTATTATTCGAAAAACATGTATTTACAGCTTATATGTCATTTACAAAAATCGAAACGAGTATGAAAATGTAAGCCACTGCTTATTCGCCATATACAGACGCGTTTCGCCGTCTACGGTTCATCAGTGTGTCTATGTGGAAGTTAGGGGCACTTCATACATAAAGTGCCGTAACCGGCGAAACGCGTCTGTGTATGGTGCATAACTATGGCGGTTAAAGCCAGCAGTCGTTACCTGCTACCATTTCAGAATGTGGAGCAATGCGATTTGCTTACTTCTGCAGAAGCGGTTTAGCAATCAGTTCGACAAGAAACGTGCAATGAGAGTACCTTTATCAGATACTCTCATCCACACATGCTACCATCAAAACGAGTATATTTACATTAATTTTATTATAAATCGACATTTCAATATGAACTAGAACTTTGTGGCTGACGAACAAGTGAGAAGAATATTAAATTTAATTTTTTTTAATCCTTTTTTTTTCTCGATTTTAGCGGGTTAATTACTAAATATATTATTGTTTGAGTTAACTAAACTTAACATATATTTTTATTACACGGAAAATAGGTACAACTGATATATTGTTTATTAGGTATCAAAACAAATACATATATTTATAAGAACTTATTTTCACGTACCAGTTTTAAATGGGAGAGTTAATGAGACTTATATTGTATCTGATAACCAAGTTAAAGAAGACGATTCAGATGACAGGTGAATAATAAATTCTTTCGGGCCATCCTGTATCTCATTGAGCCACCACATATCTTCTTCAATTAAAATAAAGAAATTAGAGGGAAAAGTAGTAACAAAGAAATAGAATGTGTACCTTTCATTACATGATTAACATTCTGCGTGGCGCGGCAGGATCGACTCCGCCGTTGTGTGTAGATGTATGTACGTGGTACGTATATATGCATCTGCGATCAGCGGTCGATGTTAATATTCGCTTCGCACAGTCAGTTCGCTGTTTATGGCTATGTTTGTATGCTTACTACGATGCTGGCGCGCCTTCCGAAAGTGCCAACTCTAGTGATTAATATAATCTTACCAATTCTGATAAGTTTTGGCATTTCGTTAACTTTGAATGTTGAACTGTTGCGTCAAATATAGTTCCTCGAGCTTTGTGACAAGAAGCGTTATCTTGTTAAAAAAATGTTTTCTAAAAGCCGATCCGGGCCTTAATGTCACATTCAGAGCTTCTACGAACGTTTGGCTATCCGTGCGGCTATGACATATGAACATTGCCCCAACGCCCTGTGATGACATGCACCCCTCTATCATAATGCTACCATCTTCGTGCTTAAGAGTAAGAACGGCCCAATCCTTATGAAATTCCTCGTTAATTCTGCAAGGCATAAAGGCACCGCCAAGGGCACCAAAAAGCTCAAAAAGGATACATGGATATATTCTATTTATCAAAAGCAATATTTATTTTTTTAAATTAACATTATCATAATGATAACGATAACATTTAGTTTGAAAGCAATATCTTTTTAATAGTTACTTGTACATTCGTTTCGTCGGACCACAACGCCCTTTTCCAGTTTTCAATTGTCCAATGTTGGTGTCTTTTTGTCCATTCTAAATGATTTTTTCTAGTTTATCTGGACAACAATGGCTTGTTTTTTGCCTAAAAAACTCGTAGTCCTGCATTATTTAAGCGCCTTCTAACTGCTCTAACTGAAATTTCCGGACCACCTTCTGCATTAATTTCTGCAGACAGCAGCAAAAGAGTTTTCTTTCTAATTCTCTAATAGATGGCCATCTTTTATGTGTTTATTTTGGGGCGGTCGCTTCCTGGCTTATTTTTAGATTCAATATTCTTATACGTATTGGTTAACTTTAACTTTTGAGTAATGTTGGTTTGCAAAATTCCTGCAGAACCCAAAATCACAATTTGTTCCCTCTTAGTTTCACTTAACTGTCGCCTTTTTGCCATAATAATTGTGTAATTGCATTTACTCTTTGCTGATGCCTGATGTAACAACTCGTTCGTGTAACTCATTTTAATTCTTAGAATTATTGTGTCTGGATTTTATTTGGTTTCCCAGAGGAACACCTGCGTACCATTGTAGAGTAATTTGCAGAAAAAGATTTAATGATTTTCTCGCTAATATTAAAACGACGACTACTTTGTATACATTTGCGAAAATTTACAGTTGCCCCGCTTTATTGGCCACGGCTGTGGAGCGTTTAGGATTAATTTCTGAAAATGGTCTTCTGGTCAAGCTACAAAAAATTCAAAAATAAACATACTACCATAAGTACAGAAGATGGTAACAAAAAGAGAAACTATTCTAGTGAAAAAAGAATCGACAAAGATGCCATTATAGTGTGTGTTGGCATTGCGTGTCATGTGGTAGATTGGCGCGCGAAGTAGTAGGTTGGTCCTTGGTGTTGCATACTGAAAATAGACGCATGCCAGTCGAGGAACGTTAAAGCATATAGGACAATCAATGTTGGTGTTAAGAAGCTTCTCTAGGTACTGGGCGCTATGGAGCTACCGCCGATGTCTTAGTGAGTCCATTTTATGCTTACAAACTAGATCATGGTAAAATATACCTCAATCCGGATAAGCTCCATCAACTATCCATGACAAAATTTCAGAAAACGGCGTTGGATCCGCTGAATTGGAAGCTGTTGAGATGCATAAAAAGGAAACCAAGCAATACAAATGTATTCTAATTTAGTGACGACAAAGGCGAGATTTTGATTATGGTCGAGTGACGTGGTAAATGTTATTTTCCATTATGTAAATAATAAAAATGGTAAAGCAACGATAAAGACTAATAGATGTATACTTTATTGGTGCCATCTTCGAGAACAAAGTTAGTGTTCATATTCGTTAATTGTAATGAAATCTGATATTTGTCGAAATTTTTCTATTATATGTTTAATAAACTTTTCGATAGTGGATCTAGTCTTGTTTTATATGTCGTCTATAAACAAAATTTCAATTTTTGCAACTAAACAGGAGACCATTTTGAGCAACTAATTCGAAATACTTTTTAAATAAATTTAAGCTGGCGCAAATAAAATGAAAATCCCTGGAGTTTTTCGAAATGTAATCTAAAAAATAGCCAATTCATAGCCTACAAAATGTAGGTGTCTCTAAAAAAATGTAAATAACGCGTCATGTCTTTGAAATCAATAGAGGCAACATAAACTGCTTTTCCAGGAATTTTGTAAGCTACTGTTTAAATAGTATGTGAAACTGGATAATGTTATCAACATACTCGATAGTTAAAATTAAACATGCGTCAGATAACCATGACAAAACACCACAAACATTGTTAAGGGAATAGGACTATTTTTGTAGCAAATCAAGTACAAACTGTGTTGTTTCATATCTATACCGTAAAAATACTGTGGATGCAATCAAATAGGCTCCTAACGAATTTTTCTGTATAAGGCCTCAACCTTTCGAACACGGTCCTGTTTTAGCATACCTGTATTTGCAACATCTCTTATTTCTGACACTAGCTAGAGGAGGTGAGAGAGTGAGTGAGAAAAATAAACGAGGAACGCTGGTGTAATAAAGAAGAGATCACCAACTCGCGTTGAAAGAAATGAATGACTTTCGAATGATTTCGGATTTATTGAATGCTTTTATGGAATGAAGACGGGAGCAGTGGAAGGGGCCGGGGTATTCGGAAGCGGAAAAAAGGCGGCGGCCGGGCAATTTAAATATAGGCTTTTGAAAAGTGGCAAAGAGATGAGGAAGGAAAAAAAAGGTCGAATATTCCTGTCGCGGAGGCTATGTACGAAGGAGTGTGATGAGTGAAGGAAAGCCGTTCGGAAAGCGTAATTGCTCTTTTTCTTGAAATCTCCACGTTCTCCACTGTATTTTTTCGTAGACTACTTTTCCTGCAGAAACCGAGAAATCTGTTTACATTGGGTCGTGTTTGCGTTCACGATCGTGTTGTTATTGATGGCCTGACTTCTTTTACTTCCTCCTTCGAGAGAACGGTTTATGTAAAAGTCGATATTAATTCACTTAGTTTAATTAATTCTGTTTGAGGACGATGGTTTTATTAGACAGAGAACCAATTCCTAATTTAATCTCTTTCTGATGGTAATAGACCAAATACAGTCGAATATTGAGTTAATTAATCCTTATCACAAGCTCCTATTTACCTTTAAAATCATATTAGAGCATTTGGTCTTATAAACATCTTTTAATTTGTTTTGAACGTTGAAATAATGATATATCAATTGATAAGAGCTAAATGTTCTGCAATCAAAAATTCAATTGAAAATTGTAAAATCAATGTAGCTATTACCTATTACCTATTAACAATCTTCTTGAACAAATGGGTTGTAATAAGTGTGCTCTTGCGGATGATCTCAACATTTTTACGTCAATAATTTCAAATATATGTATTGGAAAATCTCTTTATTCCCTTAGGTTTACAAAAATTTACATCGTGACCGGTTTCGCCTTAGGTATCATCAGCCGAAATCTACAAAGCTTTGTTTGGAAATTTATCGATGTTAAAAGACATATACAATTTTTTTTTTTACTTACAGTCTAAGAGTTGGTTGCTATATAAAAGTATACCATCATTGTAGTAGCGGTAAAACCACGTTGTTGGGATTATTAAAGTAATTATCTTTAGGGATATTAAGAGGTGGGTCATAAAATGTTGAATAGCTTTAGTGTGAAAATTGGATTCTGGATGAGGGTATATCCTTCTCAGGTTTATTTTCAGATATTTACCTGGATCATTTAGAAAATAATTATATAGTTAAAAATAACCCTTTTTCACACTATATCACCAAATGGATCAGATATGTTGATGACATATTCTGTTTGTGGAATGGAGACGAGCAGAGTCTACAAGATTTTCATAACTACATTAATAACATTCATCCGAATTTAAACTTCACCTTGGAATTAGAATTAGATCGTACTTTGAATTTCCTTGATTTAACATTAACTAAGACCGATACAATCTCATTTAACATATACAGAAAACCTACTTCCTCTAATATTATCTGCAACTACAACACAACTGTTTCTTCTATCTGGAATAATTGTAAGCAAACTCAAAATATATTAGATCAATCTGGCATATATTCTATCTCCTGTTCAGACTGTGAAGCAATTTATGTCGGGAAAACTGGACGTAAATTATCTGAACGCATAACAGAGCATAAATTCCAACAAAACTCCAACATACTACAACACCGTATAAATACTGGCCATGGAATAGATTATGACAACACTAAACTTATTCATCCTTGCAATAAAAGTTTCAAGATGGATTTTCTCGAATCACTCGAAATAGAAAAAGCAAAACAAAACACTAGCGTCACTCTATTAAACGATCAAGTCGACTCACAAACTATACCATTATTTAAATTCATCAATGATTTATCCTTATAAAAATTTCACTCTATTCTCTGTTTTAATATATGTATATCGCTTCCGCTAAATTAAGCAATATCAAAATTTAAAAAAAAACATTTTCAATACGTTTTCATCGCTTTATTAATGTTTTGAACACATTCATACACATATCCATTTACAATACATAGATCCTTTTTGTTAGACTCCCATCAGACATATACGAATTTTCGGTTGCATACACAACATATCCATTTAATATAATAACTAGAGTTGCTCACTGGCGCCAACGGTGGCGGAGATTTGATACAACCCTCAGCATAACTGCGAGTCTCAACCAGATTTGTTGTGTATATAATTATGCTGCCGTAAATACTATTTCGTAGTTCTACGTTTGTCTTAAAAATGTTGCCTACGTCGCGAAAACGGCCAATGTTGGACAAACTTACAGAATTTATAGTAGAAATGTCCGACCTAAATTATGATGGCGTTAAAATTCAATGTGTAGTTTGTAATATCCCTTTAATGTGTTAGTTCAAAAGAGATTGTCTACGTCACGTAAATAGTAAACAGCATTCTTAAAAAAAATTGCACACAACACTATGACAAATTTAAATTTTATTTATGTGTTACCTTTATTGCGTGTAATCTACCGTTTAATTTACTAGTCAAGGAAGCATATATCTTCTCTTGGATTAAATATTCGGACTGCAAATTACCAAGTCTTGCATCGTTACAAAGAATTGTGCCATCTGCTCGTGAATATGTTGAAAAAAGAATTAAATCGGAGTTGAAAGATAAAAAAACTGTGGTTATGTGTGGACGAATCAACAGATCATAAAAAACATTCTGTGGTTAATGTAATGGTACGTACAATGAAACCACATCAATCGTCACCTTCAATTCTATTAGCTACCAGACGAGTACAACAATGTACTGCCGAAGTAATTTCAAAGTTAGTGTTAAATACATTGGAAAAGTTTGAACTTTCAACAAATCAACTGTTGATGTTTATGAGTGATGGCGCCGCAAACATGCTTTCTGTAGGCCGGTCTCTTAAAGAACATTGTGCTAACTTGTTACATATTATGTGTAAAATTCATGCTTTCAGGCATGTGGCAGATAGTATTAAAAAATGTTATCCTGAGGTAGACGCTTTAATAGCGCATACAAAAGCAGTGTTTGTCAATTCCTCGAAACGTATTCGCAAATTTCACAGACTGTGCCCTCGTATGCCTGAGGCACCAGAACCTATTCTTACACGTTGGCGAACATGGTTACAGGCCGCGTTTTATTATCATAAATATTTTGAGAATATTAAGAACGTGGTTTTACAATTCGATCGAAAGGAAGCTGTGGCTATCAAGGAAAGCCGGCCGAAATTTCAAGGTAGGTTAAAACGGATTTAAAAACTATTTGGAACAATTACTTCGGACTAGTGGAGGCAGTAGAAAAATTACAAAATCCTTCCGAAAATTCAACCGATCAACCGATCCTTAAACTGCACAGTAGTGTCTATGCAAGATATCGAAAATTTTTAAATAAATTAAAATAGTAACAATATGTAATCTATTTAGAATTTCCGACGTAATTAAATACTTGAAAAGATTTCGTACCGGTAAGGAATCGAACCTGACAACTCGCACTTGCCGGGCGGGCGTGTTAATCATTACACGACGGGGACCTTATGTCAGGAACGTTCCCTCTTTAATACCTAGTTGTTATTTTATCTGCAAATATATCGTAACACCTCGACAGACAGCCCAGCAAGCGGAATATGTCAGCTTCGATTCCTTACCGGGAAGAGATTTTTTTCAAGTACCTAATTACGTCGGAAATTCCAAGGAAGTTACAGATTTTCATCATTCACCGACGGAAGCCACAATACATTAAATTAGTGTACTTGGCACGTGAGAAATAAAAATTGTCTTGTTGAAATATTGTGATATACTTGCAAGATAAAATAATAACTAAGTATTAAAGAGTGAACGTTCTTGGTATAAGGTCCCCCCAGTGTAGTGGTCAGTTCGCCTGCCCAGCAAGCGAGAGGTGTCAGGTTCGATTCCTTACCGGGACGAGATTTTAATTACGTGGAAAATTTCAAGGAAATTACAGATTTTCGTAATTCACCAACGGAAGCCAAAATTAATATATTTTGGCTTCCGTCGGTGTGTAAAATAAAGCAATTGAAGGATTGTTAGCTGTTATACTTAGAAATTGATTTAGTTCTGTAAGAGAAAAGTTTGGAGGGATCACTAATTCCATTACGTTAATTTGTCCTCGCGCATATAAAGTTAGAGTCAAATTTACTTTACTTCAATTTAGATATTTTCATTATTTTCGCATTCGTTAAACACTTTGAATGGGAAGGGAAAGGTAAGGTTCCTTTAAGAAAACAATCAAATCTAACAAAAGCGCCGACGCAAATCCTATTCTTTGTATAAATTGAGCGTAAAACATTTCTAACACTGAAAATCTCTAACCCAAAGTTTATTTTACGCTCAGAAAGCGCGATACTTACTGCTACTGTGTATATACATGAAATTATCAGGTGACTGTGTTCGTTGTAAAGCGACCGCTTCCCCCATACTGGAGAGTTGTCTCACTAAACAATACAATTTACTATCTTGTACCACCGTGTTCAGTATAAAGTACAGATTAAGGGGACTTAAACAAAATATTGTTTTAGCCCCGTTTGAGATGTTTTAGTGTTTTAGGTGTTGAAGTCCTCTTAAGGCTATTAGAAGCTGTAAAATTCATTCTAACCCAGTATCTAAAATCATAAATTTATCTAGGAATGTGAGCATTGTTGCACTCCTGTAAAAAATATGCGTACAGTGAGATCCTAAAGTATTCCTCCCTGCATACTAACTTTTGAACGACAGAAGCTAGCGTTTCTAGAATAATTGAGTCGATTTATATTTTTTGTAAGCTACCTTTTGCCGTTATCGGTATAGTTCAACTGCATTTCTGGTATCACCGGAAGTGATGTCAACTTTCTTATTTTAAAGGGAACACTGTGTGTTTTTACGTCTTCAAGGTATTCGAAAGGCGAATCCAATAATGCCATATTGTTGTACTTTAACTTCAGAAATTCAAGGATATGTAGCAATAAAGGTTTTATTAATCTGTTTTTGTTGTTACGCAAAGTTGGCTAGGAAAGAACGCCAAATTGTTTCTTGTGACGCCAGACTAATCTAAAGTGCTCGCTGCTAAGCAAGGTAATCATAACTAGAGTTGGCCACGCGCGCTAACAGGCAGCTGCGTCGTATCTATATGGTTACATATAAGCCTCAGTGTAGCTTCGACCTTCCATTAGCGCGGTACGTGTTGTTTAGAAATGTTGCGTAAGTCGCGGTACCAAGGCGGACCAAGTTAGAGAATTTTTAGCCGAAATTCCTGACTTAACGTATGATGGCGCTAAAATTGAATGTGTAGTATGTAATGTCCCGTTGATGAGTTGGTCCAAAAAGGACTGTCTACGGCACATAAACAGTGAACGGCATGCTTAAAAAGAACTTGCACACGAGACTATGACAAATTTATATTTAATGTATGTCATTTATTGTATGTAATATACCGTTTAATTTACTAGACAAGGAAGCGTTTGTCTTGTTTTGGAATAACTATTCGGAGTAGAAATTACCAAGTCGGACATCGTTACGAAGGATAGTGCCATCTGCTCGTGAATATGTTGAAAAATGAATTAAATCGGAGTTGAAAGAAAAAAAAATGTGGTTATGTGTGGACGAAACGACAGATCGTAAAAAACATTCGGTCGTTAATATAATGGCACGTAAAATAGAACCGCATCAATCGTCACCTTCAATTCTATTAGCTTCCAGACGAATACAACAATGTACTGCCGAAGTAATTGTAAAGTTAGTGTTAAATACATTGGAAAAGTTTGAACTTTCAACAAACCAACTGTTGATGTTTATGAGTGATGGTGCCGCAAACATGGTTTCTGTAGGCCGGTCTCTTAAAAAGCATTCTGTTAACTTCTTACACATTACGTGCAAAATTCATGCTCTCAATCTTGTGGCAGATGGTATCAGAAAATGTTATCCTGAGGTAGCCGCTTTAATAGCGCATACAAAAGCAGTGTCTGTCAAATCCCCGAAACGTATTCGCGAATTTCACAGACCGTGTCCCCGTATACCTGAGCCACCAGAACCTATTCTTACACGTTGGGGAACTTGGCTAAATGCTGCGTTTTATTATCACAAATATTATGACAATATTAAGAACGTGGTTTTACAATTCGATCCAAAGGAAGCTGCCGCTATCAAGAAAAGCCAGTCGAAATTTCAAGTTAGTCGGGTTAGAACGGATTTAAAAATTATTCACAACAATTACTTCGTACTAAGGGAGGCAATAGAAAAGTTACAAGATCCTTCGGTGTCGTTAGTGGAATCAATCATCGCAAAAAATGTTTGTTCTAGAAAAATTTGAAAGTGTTTTAGAGAAAGATTCTGATTTTGGCACATTAAAACACATTTGTGAAGGTGCGTCAACAGAACGGTTAAGTTGCTTCAAAGAATATTTTAATTACGCAAATATAACGTCACTAGATGTAGAACGTTCGTTCTCTGCATATAAACACATTTTTTCCTCGCGCCGCACTCGGTCTGTCGAAACAACTATTGAAACATATCTAATGTTGCAGATATTTAACAGACATTATTCACTTTGCGATTTCACGGAGGACTCTTAAAATGGTAAGTGTTTGAGCACGCATTATCTTATTTTTATTTAACAACTACGCGGAAGTATTTACGACAGCAAACATCTACACACAGTAGCTCTAGTGGAACCCGAGGCCTAATCGCAACAACGGCGCTGCCCGTAGACGCGCGTGGCCAACTCTAATCATAACAATTGCCAAACTTTTCAATTTCGAAAGCATAAATTATTCTTATTATTTATTATTATTATTACCTGCATTTGTCGTACTTTCGTTCTTTGTGCTCGTTATTATTGTACCTCACTTTAACTTTTTTTTTAATGTTCCTTCTACGTTACTTTCTCTAATTTTATTGTGAGGAATTGATTACGGTAGGGTTGTTCAAATTTGTTAGTTCTTAATAAGCAATGTGCTTAAGTTTCAGTTTCTTATGTAGTTGATTTTACAATGGTCTCCGCATGGTCCACGTAAGATAAACATCAAGTACCTAATTTTAATATCCAATGAATTTGGCAACAATTACTACAAAGTGACACATAGTGAACGCTACCTTTGTACTGCCGGAAATATTTGAACTTAGCGCTAAGTAAGGATAGATAGGATAAAATTTACAGGGCGAACTGCTTTAACAGAAAATAATATGACTTAAATTATTGTGCAATTTATTGCGCAACCATGGCAAATAAGGTGATAATTGTTGCTAAAGTTACATAATATTAAAATTAACCCGGCAATTTTGCATGGTTCCGGCCGAAGCCATCATTAAAGTAACATCACAAAAAACCTAAAAAACGGACACATTGCCAATGAAAAGTAACAAGTCTAAACAAACCTACATCATGAATTAAATGCAATAAAGTTCGATAAAGTAAGGAAATAACAACAATTAACAAAACAAGTTAAAATGAGAGAAAACAATAACGAGCACAAAGAAGGTACGTATGACAAATGCAGGATATAATAGCAATAAACAACAAGAATAATTTACGCTTTTGGAATTGACATTTCACAGTTTGGCAATTGTTACGATTATTTTGCTTAGTAACGAGCTCTTTGGAACAATCTGACGCCACAAGAAACAATTTGGCGCCCTTTCCTAGGCAACTTTGCGTAACACCAAAAACAGATTACTCAAACTTTATTATAGCATTTCGTCATATTTCTTAAGATGAAGTATAAAATATGCGATATCGTTGGATTCGCCTTTCGAATACCTTTCCAAAACCTAAAAAATATACAGGCTGTTCTATTTAAAATAAGAAAGTTGACACCGGAAATACAATTGATTTGCCGATAACGGCAAAGGTTAGTTCGCAAAAAACAGAAATCGACCTTGTTTCTAAAAACGCTAGTTTTTGTCGTTCACAAGTTAGCATTACGACCTCACTGTATATGATTTTGCATAATTCATTTGCTTTACAATAAAGACAAATGAAATTTATGTGTTAACATTTTACGTATTAATCACAAATTCATGTGGGTTTTAGTGGTTATTTATGCTTTTCCACTTAAATTACATAACAATGGCCTTGTTTGCCTCTTCTGTGAAAATCAATATCAACTAATCTAAAAATCTCCTTAGGTGGTAAAGTTTATATATACTTCAGGTTCCATTAAGTTGTGCAAAAATGTCAAATCTACTTCCCTCATAACAATAAAATTAGTCGCCGCTGACGAAGGGTCAAGAGGTTTTTCAATATAAAGCCAACGCCCTTAAAGAATTCGTAAAGGACAAAAGAGGAGGGAAGGATAGAATTACATTAGGTAAGAAGGAATTCGCTATGAAGAGGAGAGGACCACTCAGAGTTTAAATTATGTGCGTCTAAAATTAGATTTGTCGGGCAATCTTATTCTCATTATTAGAGTGTGGCAATAACGTTACTTTTCATATTTTACGGCGAGGATGAAATTTACGAAGGAAAATATTTTTCTAAGCATTCTTCTTATTTAATGTTGATTAAGGAATGTCTATGAAGTGCTTTTAAAGTTGAAGGCATCTGGTTAATTTATGAATATAATTATAGGGCATCATCATTTTGCATGCTGATAACGTTCAATTTGAAATGTTTTAAAAATGGGAGATTGTTAAAAAAAAGACATTTTCGAAAATTAATTGAATAATTATATGAACTGAGGGTTCGGAAGTGTTCTAAAACACTTTTTTGGCAATTTAAACGAATTTTAAGATCAACTAATGAGATTTTAACGAGAATTAAAACTGAAAATTGAAACTAACCCGGACTTTATGTCGATGTCATCTAAACTCTATGTTTAGCCACCAACCTTCACTTCTACCTTGAATTTATAGTACGCTTTGAAATATAAACACTTTGAAACTTGCAACACAGCCGAACACGTGTTACCTCGATGAAAACTTGACTCAAAGTCAGCAAATTTAATTGGCGTTCTTCTACTTCTTTATTTTAATGATGATGGCGATTGTTTCTTCCACAGCAAATTTTGATAAATCCTTTCCAAAATACAAATTAGCGGTGAATTTTTGATGAATAAACCTATTTGTAAATGCAACATAATCGAATGGATGTAGTGACGGGACTAGACGATTAAAATTGTATTATTCTGTGACCTAAAATACCACTGACAACCCAACAATAATAAAACTTACTTACGTTCTAGACAAGAACTTAACGAAACATATTTAATTTACGAAATTATGCTATAAATACCTCTGAATTTAGGCAATTGCTTATCATAGGAAAATATTCTATTAATTTTGAGGATTTACGATATGAAGAAATTGAAGAGAAATGGAGTTTCTTCTCGTTACCCCACGTTTGTCTTTGGCTAGACTTAAAATAATTATTTACTACCCCCGCTTCAGAGTTCGCAGGCCAGATGAAGAACGCGAGCTTCCGAAAAAGAACCAATATCCACCAGAGGGAATTTCATATTGAACGAGTAGCCATATTAAATACACCATACGTGCTGGAATGACACCTGCGTACAACGACGCAAAATTTGCAACACTTCAGTACATATTTTTCCAAGATCCTTGATTTGGCAGATATCTTCTTTTTAAATGACTTTACTTTAGTACTCATGCTTTACTTTGGAATGTAAACATAAATAAATATGCAAGGAAATCAAGATTTGAATAGTCGTTGGTAAATTTTAATTGAAATTAGTCATTACAGTACGCTAATACAGCGAAAATTTTCTTTTTGTAATAAAAGAATTTTATTTGAACTACTTATTTTATTGTGGACGTACATATCTACATTAGTAGCATGAATCTATACAGTTTGGAAATTCGTATGTGGAGCTTCATATTTTCCAAATGTCATCGATCGCACTACTGTAGTTTTCCCAACTGGGAACAAAAATTCTGTATCACATGACGACGCAGATCTGGCGTAATTCACGCATTTTATCGCAAATCCATACAACGTAAGGTAACCTTACAAGAAAGAATCCAAAGCGAGGAGACTTCTCTAATGAGTTCCATTGACAGACTAGTACTATGAGTAGTCACACGATCCTGCTGGTTTTTGAAAAATCATCCACCTCTGCTTTATATCACTAACAAGTAACAGCCCGACCTGCTTTATGCTCACGGAAGTACGGTCCAAAGATCCTAGATGTAGACGCTGCGAGTGATGCTATTACCTTGAAACTATGTAATAACTGAAGAAATGAAAATCCGTGATTTTCTTGGTTTTTCCGACGGCGGGCGTGCTTGCATGTGGTTGCACTTTTACTCGTTATAAGAGATTTTCATGCAATTTTTAATAATTTAGTCTACGATTTCGGGTTGGTTTTTCAAAGAAATGAAGCAACTTAAAACATTAGATACGTATTTCGTAGGTAATAACATTATTTTCAAATCGCTTGTTTCCTGATATTTTCTTTAGATAACATTTCTAATGAGAACTTTTACTCTCCAACAGAAAAAATACTCAAAAATCCTGTAATAGAAGGAAAAAGTCTTCTAGGTAGTCTTCTACATTGATGTAACATTGATTTTTCTGTGCATTGTTATCCATAACCATTCAAAGTTCTACGAGGAGCTGGTTTTTACGTAACGGCAGTGTTTATCGCTTTACATGGTGTTTATTACAGCCAAAACTGAATTATTCATTTTAAGGTATGTATGTGTGTATATGTTAGCGTATTCAGTTTGGTTCTCAGAAGTAATTTCATTTAAATACTCGTTTTTGAATAGGTAATAAAGACAAACTCATAAAAATCTCAACGTTTTTAAATAGTTTTTGTGAGAGGAATGTCGTATCGGCAGCAACTTATTATGTTGTAGCTCTAGCCGTGATTTTTTTTTCATATTAAAATATTTCGTTCACTAACCAACAATTTAGAGAATGCATTACTTGTCTGAAGTTTTCGAGTTAAGAACGATATTGCACTGAAAAGTGTTCATAACAATGATTTATTAATTCCATTAAGTACACAAACAAAAGACCATATGAAGCAACTTCATTAATAACCAAGTTTCATCCGCGTTGGAACCATCATCTCTTGTCGGGCATAAACAATAATACGAGCCGAATGTGAAAGTTGTTTTGTTCGTCTATTACAATTGACTAAGATTGAGACAAAGTCAGTAGAGCGAAATTGATTGTGTTAGAGGAAGTAAGGTGGGTCCACAAAATGTTGCGAAACTTGAAGGAAGTTTTTAGTTTATGTACCAATATCAAACCTACAATTAGGAGTTAGTGTAGAAACAATTTCTATATAAAATGAAGGAAAGCAGTTGGGATAAGTCAAGCGTATAGGATTATAGGTATTTGATGTAAATCACCGAATTAATGTTTTTATGGATATCAAGAATGCAATAGAACTATGTTAGTTCCTGAACTCAGTATGCACTACTTTATGTATATATGCAATATTTTAATAACTCGGCATTATTGGAACTGTCCAGTACTTTATTCTAGACTGTACTGTTAATTAGTATACGCCGAGAAATGGTTTCTTGCATTAAGAAAATAGATTTCTTGCAGAAACCAGTCTCTATTCAAGAGAATATTTTTATTTCGAGACTATAAAAATGTACAATATAAGCAAATAATTTTCTTGAAATTTTATTTGGATTTCTTAGGGTTAGAAAATCAAGAAAATCCAAGACAGAAAAATGTTTCTTCCAAGTAAATCATTTAGTTTTAAGTTAAGAAAACATTCATATTAAAGATAGGAATGAACAACCGGCCCAGCTACAAGGATATCCAATAAAAGAAAAATTACAATAATGGAAAAAACCTAAAGTTAATAATTAAAATTAGAAGCAAGTAAATAAAGTGTTTTTTTATGTTACAGTATCATTAAATTATTTCTTTAATAATGTAATTAAATAGGGATATTTTTATGTAGTCTAATAATGAATGAGTTAATATTTTAGTTTATTTATCACAGTAATAAAAAGAAAAAAAACATTACATTGACCGGTATCTTTTGAAAATGTTTATGAAACGATGTACGTTAAAGGTTATATCATTGTATAGGTAAGTATGGTATCTGTATTGCAGTTCTCTGTTTTTCCTTAACCAGGAAAGGGGCAATCCGTTTCCTGCAAAATATAAACAAAAATCGATAAGTAATTAAGCAAATAAACCAGTTATGGAACAAAAAACAAATAATGGAACACAAAACTGACAAAGTTATAAATTTTGTTTAAAAATATTTCCACCTGACTTTACCCACAGTGGTACTCCCATACGACATATGCCGGGTAATGCTCCGAAGGACGTTTATTATTCGTTGTTCCATGATATGCACTGTTGTAAAAGTAGTGGGGTCTCATCTAGGCAAATTAGCCAAAGAATGGATATCAGTAATCGATCCGTAGGACGTCCACCAAAATTAACTGACTTTCATCCTTATAACTTTGACGATGCGCCAGGAGCTTAGAAATCTTAATCTGGAAGATCGTTTAGAATTTTGTTAGTGTGCCTTGGACAAAATAATCTAATCTGTTTTATTCAGTGATGAAACAACGTCTCATAAAGATGGGTGTGTGAACAAACGTAATTTTCAGATTTATTCCCAGCGCCATTCTGGTCGCTAAATATTTAGGGTGGCATCATTGCGAATCTCATAGTAGATCCCTTCTATTTTGAAGACCAATTGAATGGAAATCGCTCTTTTAATATTTTGGAAAACGATCTTGTTGAATTGCTTCGGGGTGTTCTAAGTAACGTAAAAGCAGGCAAGTGGTTTCAGCATGATGTAGGTACAGTACATAATACACATGCCACAAACTTTACTAAATTGTGCTTTTATTTACTATTTTTTACAATCCGATGCCGTTGAATGAACAAGACGTTGTCTTCAAACTCTATTGACAACTTCGTCTTGTAGTTATGTATTGTTATGTTAAATATTTACATTTATTTATCGATATTTACCACAGTATTACGTTTGGAAAGAAACCACCAAAATGTGCTGTGGATAGAAACAATCACCATCGTGATTAAAATAAAGGAGAAATGGGACGCCAAAAAATTCTTCACATCTGGTTAAGTTTTCATCGAATTAATTCGTATTTTGGCTGCGCTCCCAGATTAAATTGTGTCCAATATTGAAATCATAGAATAAATTCAAGGTAGGAGAGAAAGGTTGGAGGTAAAACATTTCAGTATATACAATATAGTAAGCACAACAATATTTCTTGTATATTAATTTATTATAAAAGTTCAACTTTATGACATTGCGTTATAAGTAAGGTTCGACAAACGCGTGCTACGCCAGAAGCGCGGAGAGGGGATTTAGGTCGATGCGAAGCCAGCGGAAGCGTTGCTTGTGTTGCAGTTCTACGCGGCTTACCGGGGCAGTAGTATTTTGTCGCAGTGGACATCAAGACGTCAATAAAAGGTAAGAATATATTATTTTTTAATAATACTGTATCTCACGCACCTACTTTTACGCGACACGCCTGTGACGTTGCACTCGATTGCGGAACCTTAGTTATAAGTAGAGCCCGGTAACAGGGAGCCGTGCCATAGCCGTATCTGTCTAGTATACAAAAACAATAGTAAGAAAATAGAAAAAAAATAACAGAACTAATACATAATTATAATATGTGGAAAGTAGTGAAACACTCACCCTTTTAAGCAGCCTTGGCTACGGAACAGTAAAACTAGAAGCACCATTATCAGTATTAACATTATATGGATAAGAGTGGCAAAAAGTTGACACCATTAGATGTGTTTCCACAGTTGTCTCGGTGAGCGATGTTCGTCGTGGTGAGAAAATGAGTTTATATTTTGAAATTTTTGTACTTAGTCAGTGGATTATTCAATACACCATCACAAATTTGTTTAAGTGTGCTAAAATCAGAATCTTTCTGTAGCACACTCTCGAGCTTTTCTAAAACGTGATCATATTTTGCGTCATGTATAGTCAGTAGCTGTGTATGTACTCCGTCCATAATTTGCAGAGACTCCAATAATGATAACGATCTATTTTGTAATTGGTCTACTGCGTCAGCTAATCCTTTATAGTAGCTACGAATATTTTTTGAATCTGTTTCAACGGAAATATCTTGAAATTTCGACTGGCTCTCCTTAATAGGCTGCAGCTTCGGCAGGATTGAATTGTGCAACAACAGCTTTTACTCTTTTGAAATGTTCAGCATAATAAAGAGCTGCCTGCAACCATGTTCCCCAACGTGTAAGAATTGGCTCCGGCGGTTGACGATTACCAGGACAGTCTGTGTGAAACGATCGTAGGCGTTTGGGAGATTTCAAAAATACTTTTTTTGTGCTTGCTATTAATGCATCTACCTCGGGAGAGCATTGTCGAATGATGTCTGCCACAAGATGTAAAGCATGCACTTTACACGTAACATGTAAACAATTGCAACCATGTTCAAGAAGGGAGCGGCCTACTGAACGCATTATCGCTGCGCCATCGCTCATAAACATCAACACCTTATCTTTTGAAATTTGAAATTTTTCCAACATGTAGTACAGTACAATCTTCGTAGTCGCTGCAACAATACACTCTTGTAGTCTTCGGCTAGCTGGTAACAGTGGTAATGTAGGTCTACTAGGGTCTAGTATGCGTACCATAATATTTATAATTGAATTTTTTTTACAGTCTGTTGTCTCGTCAACACATAACCAAAGAAACTGTTTTTTCAATATGCGTTTCATTTTCTTTTCCACGTCATCGCGTACAAATGCAACATGCTTACGTGCCGTTTTCTCTGTTGACAACCGCAACTCGGGATTGTATTTGTCCCAAAAGTCCTTAAACGGTTGTTTATCGAGTAAGCCTAGTAGCAAATTACAGTTTATCAACATAAGAATTACATTAAAAAAATGCACTTCTCGATGGCATGCCCAATTTTCGTTTTCTATGCTGTGCGGAATTTACGTGTCTCGTACAATTCCACTTCTTATTTGACATCAAATGTATTTTGCACACTTTACAAACTATCTTACTCCCATTGTAAAACAAATCGGGAAAGTCAGAAATAAACTTATTTACTATGTCTTGAAAGGGTCGTTTTTTAGCCTTCGACATGTTCACTAAAAACTACAGTTAATAATTACGTCTGTATCAATAAAATCAAGACGCACTACACTAAATAAAAACTACAATTAATAACTACATCTATATCAATAAAATCAACACGCCCTATCCGCTATCCAATGCTAAACTGAACTGAGTGATGATGATTTGTCGTGTCGTATCATAATCGACCAGCCCTCCCCGCCCTCCTAAACACAGTCACACCGCCACTGCGATTGCTCTCCAGTTACCGGGCTCTAGTTATAAGTACTAAAACTTCTACTATTTGCTGCTAGATTTTCTTAACAATGCACTATTTACTATCTATTTTTCTCCGTGTGAGGTGAAACAATACATTCTTTCTTTTACATCTCGCCTTAACTATTTCAATACACTTACAGCAGTTTTCCCTTGCTTCTAAATCGAATTAATTGAAGAAATTAAAGCAAAAAAAAATTAATGAACGTCCCGTTTGGTTCGTTGGTTAGGAATTAACGTTTCGTAGTTTTTCCACGAATGCTCGTACTTCTCGACGATTGAATAAAATAATTAGTTTTAAATTTAAACTCGCCCCGTCTGTTCCTCGAAATGGACGCGCATAATCGAATTATGTTAGAGTGAATGCGCCGCAATCACCCCCTTGATTATCCGAGGCACTGTCGACTATCCGGCTTATCCGCCTTGTAATCACTGTTAATCTAAAAATGCTCGAATTTGTTCAAAACTCGCTTGATATGTTGCGCGACGCCGACGGGCAATTCGGAATTAGCAATAACAAACGTGCCTGTTTTGCAGCGACCGCTAAGTTTGTAGCCAATTTGGCGAAACTATTGTGTATACAACGCTCTTTTTATTTCGCTAATGAAGGAAATATTCAACGGGTAGAACGTTACCAAAGGCAACCGTACACCCCGCTTAAATAACCGGTTTATACGCTGCCAGTTTTCGATTTTCGGAAAAATTGTGCAGAGATTATTTTGTTGGTTTCTGTATGTTCCTGCGTTATTGGGATTTCGGAAATAACATTATTAAGTAATGGAATACAAGTCGATTTTGGGAAGTGTGTAGTAATTTTTCTAGTAAAGATCCATCTCACATCTTTTTGAGTTGTAAAAAAAGTGCGTTACTAGGTGCGAAATATTATTAACTTACTTTACATACTAGTTTAAACTTTAATGGGAATAGTTGTCGAACTCAAGTAAACTGTCTGCCAAGTCGACTCTTACAAGGAATAATTGATTTTATTTAGCCACATAACAGTTTCCCAATTTAGAACAATTCCCGTCTAGATTATTAAAAAGAAAACAGAGGCATTTCAAAGAAAGGCCATGTAGCAATAGATTGATGGAAAATAATTTCTTCTATGAATAATTTAGTGAAAAAGCATCCTGATATAAATTATAAAGATGCAAATCCTGCAGAAGAAAATTACATTGGCTGTTCAATTCTCGTTATACACTCTACAAGTTCGCCTTTTGAAATAGAGAAACCTAATGTAACTGATTTCTATAAATACCTTCGTTGAATTCACCTCAGCATCTCCCATACCCGTCCAAATAATTTTTGGAGATAATTGGCCTTATTGAAAGATTTTTGCGACATATCGATGCTTTAATAATAATAATAAATAATTATAATATATCGGTTTATTGCGCCAGTATTGGAAATAAAGTAGAAAATTGTTTACATTCGCATCTTAATATATACAATAAAGTAGTGTCAGTTGTGTCAATTAGATAAAGATAAAAGCAATACCGTAACAAAAGGATCTAGGTCAGCAATAAGCTTACTGATCTTCCGCTAGACCCACATACAGAGAACCATACACGCACGTAGATAACAAGCACTATCAATAGGTTTACGCACATAGAATGATGGTAGTAAGTTTTCGAATAACATTCGAATAGGCAGGCGCTTGAACTGGTTGGGTAAAGCGTTATAAATCTTAACAGTGTATATGAAAAAGACCTAGTAAACAAAGCCGTCCGATGTATGGGCGCGTCGCACAGCATTCTCTTCAGCCCAGCGCTCTGATACTCCCTGCTACCGTAGAGTACTTATAGTTTTGCATAAGCCAGCCCGAGCAACGAAGTTACATGTTTTTTAAATCTCAGATCACCATCCAGTTCAACACCCAAAGTTTAAATTTAATCCGTGCTTTAGGGAGGTTTCGGAAACAAGTCTCAGATCTTAATTAATTCTTTGCACCGCCAAATCAATGTCAGATACTGCAAAGGAATAATAAATTTGCACGTCGTCAGCATACATATGGTGTTTGCAGTATTTTAAGTTACTAAAAAGGAACGAGGTGTAGGCGGTGTACAACAGAGGCTCCACTACGCTACCCTGTGCAACACCTCTAGTCAAAGGAACGCTATTTGAAATCGCAGCGCCGTGAACTTTAACTTTTTGTGTTCTGCCAGTCAAATAGTTTCTAAAAAATGCCACAGCTTCATTACCAAAGCGAATGTATCTCAAAATGCTTAGAAGCAATTCTTGGTCTACTGTGTCAAAAGCCTTGGAATGGTCGAATACAGTAACCCTACCCTCGTCAATGTTGGAAATCATATCATCTATAATAGACACCAAAGCAGTCGCACAACTGAAACCTAGTCGGAATCCAGATTCCTGTGGCGGTAAAATAGAATGTAATTCTAAGAGCTCCCTTATTTGGAGATCTACTACCTTCTTAACAATTTTGTCTAAAGCCGGAAGGATACTGATAGGCCTAAGATCTTTATATTTTACTGAATTGGCAGTCTTTGGAATTAGAACTACAATGGCTTCCTTCCAGATATACGGAAATACTCCTTCAACTAAATAGAAATTTACAATCCATGTAATATATGGCAACGGAAAAGGATAACAAAGACGTAAAATGGAGACATCAATGCTATCCGCACCATAACTGTTAGATTTTATCGATGAAGGCAACAGTATAACTCTTTCCTCTAAAACGGGTCGAAAATAAAAGGAATCAACAATCATGGACAATTTGTTGTGTGTGTAGACATCAAAGGTCAGGATCTGCAGAAGTACCTTGAATAGAGTTAACATAAAACTAATTAATAGCATCAGGGTTACGTAGGGAAGTAGGGATAGTAGGTGTAACTTTCTTAAAAACATTATTTTTTTTTGTCATCCCAGACTTTAACGCAAAATATCTCAAACGTCACATACTAAAGTTGCGATTCAAATTTTGCGTAATCATGTGGCTTTCACGATTTATGTATATCAACTATTTGTATAAAATTTCCATCGAGATCGTTGCAAAATTTAGATCCTGTTGTTTTAATTTTCTAAGTGAAATGCAGTGTACATTTTTAAAGAATTTGACAAAGAAATTCGTTTAGAAAATTTTTTATAAACTTTTCTCTATACTTGAAGTACGTTATTCAGTAGTACATCAAATATAGAACTATATTATATTAAAAAAGTTTTTCGTTTTATAAGTTATTCATATAGGATGCCGTGTTGAAATACCATAAACTTTTGTTTCCTTATGCCCATGTATTAAAGAATAAAGTACAAAATACATTAGGACAAAATTACAATACTCTTTGTCAGCAGGAGTTCTCCACATTTTAAACATTTCGTTTACTTTAACTTTCAATATATTGTAATAAAACTTTAGAAATGTAAGCTTACTTTCTCAGGGACTACGTATATGAAAAATTAATTAAGGTGGATCAAAATAAGATTTTGCAATTTATCTGATGAGTTTTCTGTCACGTCGATCAATTTTTCAATTTCAAAAAAGGTTTACAGTTTATTGAATTTAATAATTATATTATTTTTACAAATTTAGGTATTTCATAATCGCCTAACTTAAAATCTACCGACAGCTGAATTTAAATTTATTTTATTAAATGTTTTTCAAATTTTAAGTTTATTGACCAGAGTAATAAATTAAAGTTAAAGTAGTGTTCGAAATCCCTTCCAAACCTTCTGCCCTATCGATACTTCTAAATCAGCGTCTTGTTTTTCAAATTAATAGATTCCAAAATATTCTAATTTACTATATTTACACATTTATGTTTATGGTGTTCGACATTTTTCTGTATTTTAACAACTTGATCAATTTAGATAAATAAAATAACCTTTAACTTGCTCACCAACAGTATAGTTTCGTTTCTACAGCAACGTATGTTAAATTTTAAAATTCGATATGATTTCAATGGTTTTGATGTTTAATATAGAGTTTCAAATCCTGTATGTGAGTAATTGAGCAGGCCCTAACACACAATACTTTTCATAAATTTATTTTAAAGAAATATAATTATGAACAAAATTAGTCTTACTAATATAGTTCGTGGTATTGGCGGAATCATTCCCGATAGGAACAATGCAAACAGAGAAAAAAGAGAGCACTAGCACATGGACATGTTTCTGCCTGCCCGGCGTCATCAGCGTGGTTACGAGCACTCACTCTTTTGCTCTGTCTGCATTGTGTCTACCTCTCGGTTTATGCCCCCAATGTCCACAACAGCACTGAAAATATCCCCCGGCGTCCCCCGGCGTCCCCCAGCGCCAAGAAACATAGTTATGCCGTCCTAGACTGTTACCACCGAAACTAGAAAACTGAGCGCTCTTCGATGGCGTTACGCTCGGTAGGTGATGTATCGCCATGCACGATATAAGCCTAAGCGGTAAAGGAATCGTGTTTTTGTATTTCTTTTTTAAATTTTGAAGGGCTTCCGGTTTAAAGAGGATGCCAGTCGTCAACTGAGCTCTTCTTCGCATCCCATTCGATTTTATTTTGGAAAAACGAAGTTTCAAAGCAAAGACCAAACACGTAACCGACCACCGTTTTCGTGAAAGATGTATTTTAAGATGTTATGGTTGACATTTAATCGACTAACTATTATTATTTGTAATTGTACATGTATTTGGACGAAACTAAGGTTGAAATGATACAGTAATTTTATTTGAAATTTTGTTCAGTTTCACGAGAAAATTTTATTTCTTACCCATTAATTTCCTATTATGTGGTGCTTTACTCTACTCTATTTTTCCTGTTATGTGGCGTTTTACCTAATCTATCATTACTTTTCCCACAATCATTTTTAAGCAGGATATTTGTAGAACAAGTTATTATAATTGTTGCAATACGTTCACTGCTGTGAATATGACATTTACATATATCAGTATCCAAAATGGTTACGTTCGGTGATATTTAAAATATATTGTATTAAAACAGAACGTTTATTACACACATTCAAGAACATCTCTTCGTGTTCAAAAATAATTTTGTTGAATATAACGTAAGAATATAAAACTATTTGAACAATAATATCACGTTTTTTGTTAAGTATAACGGACAGTTAGGGAATTGAGTTGAAATAGCATTTTTTTAAGCCTAGGGTTTTTTATACTTACAGTTATAGTTTCCCCGGTCCTTGGATCTGTAGCTGTTGAAAAATAAATAATATCCCCTTTTACAAAGTGTAACTCACAAACAAAACATACAAAACAGCTGACGCCATGTTAGATTAGGTTACCTCGTTTTTTATAGTTTCAGAAAAGGTTTTATCTCTCATACAACACTAGAAAAACGTTACAGGTATCACCAGCGAAGTACGGAAATATCACTGCACAGTATTTTTTTATATAAAATCAATATAATTTGGATGAACCAATTGAAAACGCAAGTTTCTCAGTAGTCTGAAGATGAATAGCTGGATGTTTCATATTGAACCTACGAGTAGAATCGTTTTTCTCCTTAATTTGCATATCATGCTGCCCAGTCTGCAACTAAGTGTCTTACACTGCTCTTGCCATTTAAGTCATAACTGAATCCTTATGCCTAGGAAGGTTGTATATGTACATGGGCTTCACTCCCAAAGAATCCAGCATTTCAAAAACAATTTCTTAGCACTAAACCCATTGCGAATTTTTCCCAATATTGCCTTAGTACTCGCTTTCATCTAATTCTTACCCTCTATTTTCTCATTCTTCGTTGTACTTCTGTAAGTTATCTCAACAGAGTTTTTCCTTTAAGCAAAAAAATAAATATGACACAAACATTCAATTGCTCTCCGGTAGCTATTGTAAAAATCGCATCAATATCCTAGAAATATATTCTTATTGTATATCCAAACCTAAATGAGGGTAAAGCAAACTTTCTTAATTCAGCAGAAAGAAATTTTAGTGCCGTATTTTTTCGAGGTATCTAGTAGCTTATAGCAATCCACTTGCTGGTGGCAATAGCAAGGAGTTAGTATTACTAAAACGGTAGTCAAATTGGTACTTGTGGGGGGAATAGCCTAATACGCTCATATCACTATAAGGTACTTGGTTTAAAGTACTGGTATATGTAAGTAATAAATTTTATCGCGATCGTAATTTGTAATATTTCGTATATTCTAAATTTTATTGTTAATATACGAGGATGTTATGATAAATACCTGTGTTAAGGAAACCAACGCAATTGTTTTGCATTTAATAAATTTATTTCTTGTCATAATCTCCTTTTGCTCTGTACACTTGATCTAGTGATGTTCCAACCTTTTCAAGCTATCCAAATAATAGGATTTGTGGAACTCCGCAAATTAGGCTTCTGTTTCGGCTATGATCTCTTCGTTTGACGTGAACCGCTTTCCGTTTTTTCAAATTTGGAAAAAGAAAGGAGTCGTAGGGGACCAAATCTGGCGAATACGGTGGATGGGGCACCAATTCGTAGTGTAACTGGACTAGTTTTGCTATCGCAATTGCCGATGAGTGGGCCAGGCTGTTATCCTGATGGCTGTGAATTCTTTTTTTTGCTAAGTGGGGCCTTTTTCTCTTTAGTTCAGCGTCGAATCGATCCAACAAATCGGCATAGTATTTTCCCATGATGGTCCTTGCCTACTCCAAATAATCAATTAAGATTATGCCTTACGAATCCCAAAAAATCGTCGCCTTAACTTTTCCGGCCGATGGAATCGTCTTCGCTTTTTTGGTGCACGTTTGTCTGGAAAAATCCATTTTGCCGACCGACCTTTGGTTTCTGGCGTATAGTGACGTATTCACCTCTCATCAACAGTCAACATAATGTCGCAGAAACTCACTCGCATTGCGCTTAAACCTATTCAAACATTGCTCTGAAGTTATTACGGGATTCCGTTTTTGCAATCGTCAGCAGACGCGGCACTCACCTGACTGACAGCTTTGTCATACTCTTCGTGAATGATGCTCTCCACATGTTCAATTGAGATGTTTACCATAGTAGCAATTTCTCTAATCTTCACCAGACGCGACGGTCTACTATCATGATATCATGAGCTTTACCGATCACATCTTCCGTAGTTACCTCAATGAGACGACCTGGCTGCTTCTCATCGAAGACGGATGTTCGGCTACGCTTAAATTCATTAAACCAGTATCTGATGGTAGACATCGAAAGTGCATGGTCCTTACAAAACTGCATCCAACTTCTTTTTGATCTCCGCATAGGCTTTCCCAAAAAAAAAAGATATCGAATCACTGATTCACAAATCCACATAAACTTGCCCACTCTCAACGGCTTTCAAAACAACACTACTCGATGAATCTCTCCGAAATTTTGGCAGACATCAGCAAAAGAATAGTGCTCACAGTCGGTAATGCAAATTTTGACACAAAGCGCCATCTGTCTCCAAACACGGGGAATTTTCATACCGTCCTGATATAAGTACTTATACGAGGGTTGTCTTTAGTTTTGCATATAGCTATAACAGCAAACAGTAGATCGACTTAATGTGCTTTATTGCTTTTCCAAATATTCTCGACGAAGATTGATGCACCCTTTTTCTTCTTTTATATAATGGGTTTTGAGTCTCTTGCTACTTTGATTAGTCTTCGGTACGTGTTGTGTGGTTGTTCCATTGTTTTTTTCTTCTTTTAGTGAATTTTAGTATATACTTTTAATTTTTTTAAATCAACCGTTAAAGCAGTCATGCCAGTCATCAGTTACGCATTTCAAACGCATCCGGCAGCTAAAATCGTTGACCACGCAGTCCCTTGAGACTTAGGTCAAGATTGTACGGAGGATGATCTGGTAAGTCGATGTTTTGCTATTCTAGAAACTCAATTGTCTTTTGAGGTCTATCGAAACTAGCGTTATCCTGGTGAAGGATGATTCGTCGTTGCGGGTTGGTGTTTCGGAGCATGGCAATCGTTTCTGCTAAACAAACGGTTGTATACCAATCGGTATTAATCGTTCTCCGATCTTCTAAAGGATTTATAGCAACATGACCTGAAATTGAAGCAAAAATTGCAACAATTTTCTTCGACATACATTGGGAACGGGAAACTTTTATTGGCTTCTCCTCGACAAGACATGGTTGTTGAGATATTCCTTTCCGAATGGTGTAAAAAATTATCGCGTGAAAATTTTCTCGGCCAATTTTCTTTTTTGTGTCACTTGTCAGTTTTAGAAATTTGCTGTGGTTAATCATTTGTCATATCTTTGTGAAATTTTGGATTTAAGTTCATTTGATATTAAAATTAATTTTGATGGGTAATGTTTCATTGGTGGCGCCCTTTACACTATATGCAAACATAAAAGACGGCCCCCATATTCACACATATAACGCACATATACATATGTACGACAATGTAGCGGAAAAGTTGAAAACTTTTCTAATAATTTGATCGCTGCCTTTTCGCCTACCTTTTACGTCAAATGAAAATCTTGTTAGAAGAATATTGCTTATATAAAACTAGACACGTGTCAGGGATTTGTCTTTCATGATATGTTTGGATAATAATTCGGTTTTATAGCGGAATTTTACGAAGCGTATGCCTGTAAGTGGAACATTTCAGCAGTAGTTTATCTAACACATATTTTACACTACATATTTAAGTATAATATACATGTAGGACTACGGCGAAGAAACGTGGTACTTTAAGGTACCTGAGAAAAGGAAAAGCGGAAATCTATGGTGCGGAAAACGCTTAGCAATGTTGTGGAAAAGCAATTGCTCGAAATATTCCATGATAAAGTGTCTTATGTCGGCAAAAAATTCGCTCGCACAGCCGACCATTCTCCTACGCTTTCGATATCAGGTCAGAAGGGAATATCATTCACCTACATAAATGTTAAATCAATGGAATGCGGAGGAGTTTTTTTGCGGTTCCTTTTCTTTTTCGTGTCCGGGTTTGCCTTTCGAATGCGAATAATCCAATTGTTCGATAAGAATATTTTGTTTCATCAGAAAATATCGGATAGCGAAATATGATAATACGAAAATCAATGCCGAAATATCTTTCGTGAAGGTTTTTCCACGTTGATACCATAAAACATATTTCCATTCAAGATGGGAATACCAAATTCTCGCATCCAAATCTCTGTTGTGCATACAAGATACTGTCGTGCTACGTATTTTATACGTTGTTACAAGATAACGTGTGTAAGTGATACTTCGAAATTTTCCCTTGTCCGTATATGAGTTCTTAAATTCATTCACTTAGTTATCCTTTCCGTTACCAAGATCTTTCATTACCAAGAGGGGTATCTCTATTAATATTAATTGTTTTAGGAAAAATTTAATGTGTATGTAAAATAAATAATCTATACATACCTTAGAACCTTTACTTTATAAAAAAATATGTCTATAAATAATAGAGTTGAATGGAACCGGACATAACCAAATATAGCCCAACGTAGCCGAATTGTACCAAACAGAACCGAATTTAGCCGAAAGTAGCCGAATGGAACCGAATATATTCGAACATAGTCGAATGGAATCGAACATAACCGAAGATTGCCGGACGTAGCCGAATAGGTCTGAACAGAAGTGAATATAGCCGAACGGAACCGAACAAAATCGAATATAGCCGAATGGAACCGAATTCAACCGAATATAGTTAAAAACCTCATCGGTTTAGTGCGTTTACCTTCTAAGGAATATGGAATTAGGTTATGAGAACCGTTTAAGTATCATGAGAAGCGTTTAAGTATGTTTAAAGATTACCTAAATAAAAAAATTATTTATTACGTTTCAGTACAAAAATCGCACCTGGGGTAGCTGAAATACCCCGCTCGGTAACAAGAAGGTTAATACAGAGGAAAATTAAATTATGGAAAACCGGTGAAAGTTTTACCAGTTTGGTTGATTTTTAAGAAAACTATTTTGCTGTATTAAAAATCTCTCAATACACAAAGAAATGCCAAAACTTTCTTGAAACGTAAGACATCTTTAACTGTTATTTTACCTTTAGGAGTTATTGTGTTTAATAAAAGCAGTTTCGACATGTACACTTTTCCATTACTAAAAATAACCTAAAGTTATAAAGTTTCTGAGTCTTAGAGTCAATATAAAAGTAAGCTTGTGTTTTATAACTCCGTTTCCTACACGTTTAAATACTTCTTCATTGTTTTCGATAAGTGCCTATAAAAGAAATTTAAAAATTTAAGTTATTTTGGCGACCAAATTCTTGTATTCACTTTTCAGATTGGTGTTCATGCAATTTCAATTATGTCAAAAATGAAACAATTCAGACTAAGAATTCCTGCCGCGCTTGAATTTGTAAATATAGATATTCTTTTCATATATACAACTTCTTCTTCCCTAATTTATAGCAATATAATTAGAGGGAAATACCTTCATAGTATAACTACGAATCAAAAGTAAAACAGATTAAAATAGCAGTAATAACAATAACACAAGAAAATTGAAGAGCAAGAGAAGGAAAGATAATCAATGAAGCAAATACAACATTATATATATTATTGTGACAATTATTCATTTTAAGTGTTGTGGTAAGGGTTTTAGTGAACTGTTTCAGTGTTCCAGTGCCACAGTTTTAGAGTACCCGTTTAATTACTCAAAGGTTCATTTATTTCCATTTAGTCACGTTTGAAAGCATATTCTGTTGATATTTTGATTGCATTCAGTTAATTTTGTTACGAGGCGAAACAGTGCTGGTGGCCTTTTCTCACCAAATTCTCCCAGATCCGTTTTCTTTCTTTGTCTTGCACACGTAGGTATGACGTATTTTTGCTAAACAAAAGTCCAGTAGACAACTTTTACTGCGAGAATCAAAATTCACTAACGGCGAGTCCAGTTATATTTTTTAATTTCAAAATTGTGTAATTGCATTGTATAACGATGAATACAATGCACATGCAGTTATTAGTTGCCGTATCTGACAATTTCGACATAATATCTTCATGGAAGCGAAAAGTATTTTTGGTAGATATTGAAAACAGCAAGGATGTTATTTGATTTTATTCAGATAGTAAACTTTATTAGGGCAAATAAGTGCAAATAAATGCAAATACACTCAAATAAATTGAAAAAACTCAAACAAATTTTACGAATTCAAAAACATTTTAATTAATTAAACTCATAATTAACTATCGGAAAGGGATTGATTTAGGTAATTGTTAGAAACTTCAAAAAACCTGCCAAAAAGTGATATAATTTTTAAAATTCAATAAACACTGTAAACTCTTTGGTACTAAAACTTATTTAATTTTTATTCAATTATATTTGCAAAATAAAACGAATTAGAACCCCTCTTTAAATTTTTTTAAAACGTTATCTCTGAGAAGTTAGATATTATTAACTCAGAGTCTCATAACAATATACGTTTGTTTTGGCTTTAAAACTAGCGAGGGAACATCGTTATTGATACTTACCGTTTTAAATGAAACTTTGTAGGTTTGTAGACCAGTACAATGTAAGAACAGTGACAATTTTTAGGCGCCCATTTTTGAAGTGTAGGGCATCCTAAACGCAACGCAACTCTTCGCTGTTTGCGTTAACACCCCTAAAACTATGGAAAGTATTAAAAAATATATTAGACAACTTTTTAATTGTTTTACTAGTGTTGGATGATAGCGTCAGTAGTTGGGTTTTAATTCTTCGTATTTGTTGAATGTATTTACACTATTTGTTTGTATCATTTATACACATCTCTCTTTTGGGCATAATTTCTTAGACAATCTATACACCATAGAATACTGTTACGTTCATAGCTTTTAGCAATAATAAATGAATCATTGTAACAAAAGTATACGGTATATTGTAAAACACCATCATCCTCACGATAAGTCGCTCTTCAACATCTTAATTAAAACACACCTTTTAGAGCTGCATACGATTACATCGTCGTCAATTGATAGTAATGATCGGAAATAATGGATGATTCGTTAAGGATTTCCACATAGTAGCCTTTAATATTTTTGAAACATCAATGCCTATTGCATCTGTCACCTGATGTTTAGAAACAAGAAACGTGTACAAAAGTAGTCATGGAACGATACACAATCCAGCAACGTGCTAAAATGGTTAGGGTTTATTATGAGAATGGGTGTTCGTGAAAAAATACATTTCGTGTAGTTCGTGCATTACGTAAATATTTTGGTGTACACAATCGACCTTCGGAACGCACAATTTGGAGTGTGGTTCAGAAATTTGAGCAAACTGGAGCTGAAGCACAGTTAAAGTACCTCAACGTGTTCGTCCAAAGCGTTCAGAGGGAAATATGGCTCTCGTTCGTGAAAGTGTGGCCGAAGAACCAGGCACATCAATTCCGTGTCGATCCCAACAACTGGCACTCTGCTTCTCCACTGCACAACAAATCTTGGCCAAAGATTTGCATTTGCATCCTTACAAAATTCAATTGACACAAGATTTGAAGCCGAGAGATCACCAACAGAATGGATGCTTGAACAAGAAGATGATTTCTCAAGGAAAACCGTCTGTACTGACGAAACCCATTTCTACTTTAATGGTTTCGTCAATAAACAAAATTGTCGCATTTTTGGATCAGAAAACCCAAGAGCGATTATTGAAAAAGAAATGCATTCCCAAAAAGTGACTTTTTGGTGTGCCATTTGGTATGGAGGCATCATTGGCCCGTATTTCTTCGAAGACGATGCTGGAAATGCGATTACAGTTAATGCCGTTCGCTATCAGAACATGTTAACTGACTTTTTATGGGACTAATTGGAAGATTTGAACGCTGTTGACCTCTGGTTTCAACAAGACGGTGCCACCAGCCATACAGCCAGAGAAACGTCACCTTACTTCAGACTCGACAAAAAACAGCGGTATCAATTGGCCTCGTTCGTGTGATTTAACTCCTGCAGACTTTTTCCTTTGAGGTTGTTTGAAGAGTAGAGTCTACAAAAATAAGTCTAGAATGATTGCAGAGCTGAAGGACGAGGTGCGTCGTGTAATCAACAGCATAGACCTTGTCATGTGCCACAATGTTATTAGAAATTATGACAAATAATAACAACAATAATTGTAATTAATTAAACTACATTATTTCATAAAAAATGTATTAATATTCAATATTTCGGTGTTTTTTATATCTGGAAACACTTAATGAATCGCCCATTAGATGAGTCATGCGCCTTAGAACATCTCTTTATTTTATATTCCTCTCTAATTTGTTGTCATAACAGTTATTAAAAGCTCTTCAAAACAATTTACTATTGTATTAAAATTACAACATCGTCCGGCCGGAATCAACTGAAATCAGTGTTAAACCGTACTGGTCTCTTTCTCGGGTTCTCCAGCCGCTTATACAGCTTCGGGTGCCTCTTTCCTAGACCTTGGCGTTTTGTTAGTTAATTTTGTCTCCATTCAATGATAATCACGGTGAAACAGCTAAATAACTCGTCTTTTCCCCATTTTCTTCGCGTCTTAATGTTCGGTTCTACTGTAATAGCTTCCTACAAAAATGTATAGAATCGTGCCTCTGTTATAGTTTCGTAAATTAAATATCCCTCAGTAATAAGTCGTTCAGTCGTGTAGAAAACGTCTATATATTTCGGTTGTCTACATTTTGTGAGGTCTTAAAGTTAGGCTTTAGATTGCGTACTCGCATGGCATATTATACGCTGCGATACTGCATTAAAAAAAAAATAAAACCTGATTGAAATGTTGCATATTTGAAATGTGTGTCGTGATCGGCCGTGATTTGACAGATGTTATCGTGACACATAGGTATTTGGCTAAGTGTTCTATTTTCCAAGCAAATCCAAGTGTTCTAGTGTTTAAATCAGATTCCAAGAGGTAAAGTTAAGTTTTTTTTATTCGAACAAACGCGGGGTTTTGAGTTAAAGTTTGTAGTTAGTTTTTTGTTCTTTCAATTTAATTATCGTAAAATGTCATCATTTGCTGTTAGTTTTTATTTAAACTGCCGACAGAGTGTCTAGGGAACACTCCCGGGTCTATTCACCGTGAAAAATTAATTGCTTAAATTAGAAAACAACTTCTTCTCTTGTTATGACACTGCAATACATTTCTTATATGATTATATCCTTTTTTTGTGATTATGGTATATACATTCAAGTAAGTAAGATACGAATAGCACTTAATTAACTGTTTGATTAATAATATATTTATTTGAGTTCTTCCTTTTTTCCGAATATTACTCCAAAGAAGATTTACCTGGTTCAAGAATGTTTTACAAAATCGAAAATTAAAAAATTCGCGTAGCTGTGACGTTCGTTTCAACACGCTTATGAAACCGTAAATTTACCGTCCGGTGCCTGCTGAGTAAAGGAAATGTTCCAACTACATTATGTACCGTACCGTACCTATAACAATAATAACAGTGTTCCAACTTAACTTTGTATCGTGTACGATACATCGTATCGAGCAAGTACTGTTTGTACTGACATGCGCAATTCATATTTGTACCAATAGAAAACATTCATATTGTATGTTACTTCCTTGTCTATAATTTTCTTTCTCAGTATCGATACAAAATCGATTCCAAAAAGCGTTCCAATATGTACGACACCATTTACAAACGATGTATACCTGATGCACGCACAATAATCGATGTGTGAACTGATATGCGCACCGTACAGAAATTGATGGTTGGAACAAACCTACCATTATTATTCAGAATGTTCATGAAATGAAATAAAAAAGCCTTTGAAACAAACTAATTATGTATTCCATTAAAAGTAGTAGTACTTTTTTTTGCGACGCCTAAAACGCTATTATCTTTTTTCATTTTACTAAACAAAATCTGGCAACCGCAGCCAAAAACATTTACTTCTAATATATGTACCCCTCAAGTAACTGGCACTAGCAATCGCTACAAAACATAGCAGCCCTTTTTTCAGCTAAATACACGAGGCGCATCGTCGAATCATCGAATAAATTTCCCATCGGAAAATCTGCAAAATCTGCACATAAAGCGGAAGTACACGGATAGTACGCCAAGCCTTCTTTTTGTGCGTTTTCGAGGAAATAAGCAAAAAATTACAGAACTGGAAGCGGATCTTACAATAAGTCGTGTATACGAGGAAGGATATAACACCCGGGCACTTCTCACTTACCGACTTGCCCCGAAGGAGAAGAAAATGAAAAAGCGTTGATAAAATATACGCCAATGGCGACGGTTGAAGGAGGGACCGTCTACGACATCACTGTAGGGGTCGCTGACGAAATATAATTTTATGTACCAAATATGTATATACAGGGTATGTTGTGTTCTTGAATCGATTTGCATCAGATGATTTTTATAAATAACTACGATGTTGACAAAACATGGTTAGATAACAACATGGTGAATTTTAAAAGAAACTTTGCAATTCATGTCAAATTAGGTTGTATTTTGTATGTATTTGGTTTTAGAATTTGATCGCGATTAATGTGCAATAACAATATCAGGTTTTACTGTGGATTAAATATAAGAAAATGTAAAGGAAGCCCATGATTCTCAACCCTTAACTTTGATATTTATACTAAACGGGTACTCTTGATATACTCTTGATATTTATAATTATCGGGTGAGTTTCAGAAAAAGTATAAAGCTAGAGACCTTCCTGAAGAAAATACAAAATATTAAGTTAGTTTGGTTAACGGAACATTATACATATAATGTAAAAAATCCTATTCTATAAATAAAGCTAATATACGAAAAATTAAGGAACGGATTGTGAAATTCTTTCTTTTGTAGGCCCGTACTTGCTAAGAGTTAAGGTAGATGTTGTACGTGATCTTTGAGAAACCGATACCGCAGCGTAATTAATTTTCCATGAAGTACCCCATTCGATTTAAAGAATTTCAAATGTACATCTTAGGTAACTTATCTTCTTGATTCATATTATCAAGGATATCAAAGAAACCTTCGAGATCGTTCATAGGCTTCATGTCGATACGCAAGAATTAAGGTACTTTTAGATTTTTAGTGGATAGGTTCATTTTTTGCGAAACTAACATGTTATGAAACAGACCACACGCAGAGAAACGTTTACTTGTATCAAGACTGTCCGCCTCAATTCATGACAATTACTGTTTCAATTATCCGCAATGCAATAACTGTTTTAAATCAAAAGAAATATTTTCCTAGCGCTTTTTCTCCGCGTAAGAGAAGTATATATGTACCTGTAATGAAATAATTGTATTTCTTTGTTTAAGACATTTGAAAATTTCAAGAAAACGATTCTTAGTATGAGTAAATGGCCGTTATAACACAAAACAATACTTTCTTGAAGATAGTAAATAGTTTTCTTAATTCAAGAAAGCGTTTAGGTATTGTTCATAAATCAATAGTTCATTCTCTTGAAGTAAAGCATTTTGGAATTCTTGAAATGCATATACAGGATGACACACGGGAGAAGGACGTTTTTTCATAAAAGAATACTCAAAAAATTCACAAATTAATGTATGTTTATTGACATGTAATTAAAGTTCACTAGTTGCCATTTTTATATAGGACAGACTTATGTTTGAAAAATAATGTCGTCGAGGTGATCCTGCATCACACGGTTCAGCATCTCTGGAGGGATGGCAGCAATTTCATTATGTTCCCAGTTGATCTGAAGTGCTCGACCCATCTGAGTATTGTGTTACGACTCGGAACGGCTCCGTATCGACCGACATTGAATTGTAAACGAAACATTCGCTCCATTGTTACTAAAATGGCGTTTTGTGTGGAGAAGAATTGCCTGTCATACGACCTTCCCTCACCACCGCGCCCTCAGTACTGCGCAGTTCAGAAACGTCCGTCTCCCGTGTGTCATCCTGTATTTTCTATATCCACATTATTAATTGCACTTACGTTGTTTAAAACAGTACGACATATCCATACATAATGCGGTCTTGGATTTTTTTAATTTTCTAACACTAAGAAAATATTTATTTAATACAAATAAAATTTCAAGAACATTATTTTCTTATATTATTCATTTTTATAGTCTTGAAATATTTTCTTGAATAGATGATGCCAGAAACCGTTTCTCTGCGTGCAGGCTATTTTAAGTAAAGATACATCTTAGTTGCGCTCTATCAATATAACGGTTAGTTCTTTTGATCTAGTAGAGAATATCTCCTTATATGCAATACTCAGCCCAGCTATCGCAGGTCCACTCAACCTTTAAATCAGTTTTCTTGTTTACTTACTAATTTGTTCATACAAAAGGTGCCTTTGCATTTTGGACTACATACCACCTATGTAGTTCATTAGAAACAAAAAAAATTTTTTTTGATTGCACATGGTAATATATGAAAATTCCATGCTTTATATTTCGGTACATATTCTAAAAATTCCTAATCGCTTGGAAACGTGGAATAAAAATTGAACTTCTAAAACTAAATAGAGAGCGAATTTTCGAAACCCTATTAGCAATAGATTTTCTCATATGAATCGATTTAACTTAACGTGACACGCCTTGTATACGTTCAAGGAGCGAAAAGCGCTAGAAAGAGATAGCGAAACGAAACGGAAATACTTTTTAGGGTCGAACGGAGCATCACAGAAGGGCTGCTTAGAATTTATACAATGCAATTACTTGGTCAAAGCAGATTTAAATTTATGTCGACGTGAAGGCAAGGGGGATGGTTTTGCGGATAGAATGAACGAAAGACGCCGAAAGAAGTACAATAGGTGTGAAATTTATTGAATGTGATTGATACTCAAATCTCTTTAATCAACACCTTCTCGTCTTCTTTACATCTGGAAAGATGAAATGGAGGAAATTGTTTCCGATGAATTACCTCCGTTCGTTAAATAAATGGCAGGTTTCAATAAATTTAGTTTTAAGAAGAATTAAATATGTTGAATGCAGTACAAAAAGTTTCCTTTGTTTTGATTACTATTTGTTACTATAAAATAAGTAAACAACAACAAATATTTTAGTGAAAGAGCAGTATCCAGTACAAAAAGTTTAGTTAGATTAACTACAATATTTAATAACAGACTGAAAAATGTCAGCTGAATCTTCATCTGCTTATGTTCTTAATTAAACGGGTTTTCGAAATCCAGTGTCTCAGAAAAGGCAGTTTTGAAGCAGCATTCCAAATTTATAAAAAAGTGTTTTAGGACATATTCAGAACGTCAGAACAGAATGTTTTTGAGAGAGGCATAATGGCTTACATTTTTAATGATATAAAGATTATACAAAAACATAGCAAAGTAAAATATACTCCATACACAATTCAATAAAAAAATAAAAAATAGAATAATGAAAACATTCGTTAGCTACTAACACATACAAAGTCCATTAAAACCGATGGATTGTAAATTGTCGCTTTGCTTGAAGATGTGCTTGTAGGCACGAGAACGATGGCAGTTTCCTGCGTTTTCTAATAAAGAATTGTTAGAATCCAGACTTATTTTTTCTATTCCTTTGGTTATTTAAGAAGATTTTGAAAGCAACATAATTTGAGTTCGTAATCGATTGGACGGAGACAAGTATTGAACAAACACCGCTGGCTTGTATGGAAATCGGCCATAAAAAAGCCTCCCCAATTAACCTTATTGCATCGTTTATATTTTTATACGTTTAAATTTATCCAGATAAATATCGAGGAATGTTTACCGAGCAATAATGAAATCCAGTTTGCAGAGTAAACAATCAAATTAAGTACGTCTTCGCTGTTTGTCGAAGTTATTTTGTCGACTAACGGTAACGAAATCGTTTAATTAAAAATGTGCTTATTTTGTATCATTACCATATAAATCTTTATACTGGTGTACCACTGGGAATAGACCATTATTTGTGAAATAAATATTCCAAAAATACCTGTGTGTTATCTACGAAATGGCAAAGTATTTATTTCCTTGGTTGCATTAAATAATAATGAAGTGATCACCTATCTTAAATAAAAGAAAGCGTACATTTACTCTTGAAACCCTTACTGCAGTAAAATAAGGTAGGAAGAATGAACCAATATATCAAACGCATTCTGTGCTCTTTGCTCGCCTCGGTAGCTTTTTTATAAGCTAGCTTGTTGTGGAATGCACCATTTATAACACTTTATTTCAGCTACGAGTGAGCTGTCAAGAAAATGCTCTTTCTCCATCTCATACATCACAATTACTGAAACATTTGTTAATATCAAGATTGCCTTGTACTAACTAAACAGAGGTTTGAACGCGATTAACGTCTCCTGTGGTCTCTTTTAGTATTGTATGCATATCAGACCGTGATATGTTTATTGTACTTACCATTTATTTTATTTTTCGTGCAGGATGTTGCTGCATAGTAATTTTTGTATAATCCAACAATAAATTTTCATTTACACCGATTTCCAACTTCCAAACAGAATAAATTTATTTCATTAGTATTACTGACTTAGAATATGTTGGAAGTACCCAGACCATTAGATCAAAATTAAAGTTGATGTCGTTTGGTTTTGTGTCAGAATTTCCTGTGGTACTTGTACAGGGTGTTAAAAGAGTCTCACAAACCTTGTGGAGAATAATATGGTCCAAAATATGCAGAAAAGTCTTAATGAACGTGGGAGGTTTCGAAGGTACGGGGAACCCTCTTTGTAGCATTTGTGCATTTTTTGGCGTACCTCTTCTTTCGTTCGCAAAAACTTCTTGCATTTTCTTATCGTAGTTGACTTAGGTGCCATCAAACATAGATCTTGTAGTTGATGTTCCGGGGTTAATACACAATTTTAAGAATTATCGTTATGCCTGTCTAGACATGCATTTTATGTACGGTCGTGCTAACGGAAATGCCACTGGGAACTGCATTCGAAACCAGGGACGGTTTGAAGGACCTTAAACCCTTTTGTCATCTTAGTACTAGAGTTGGCTCTATTCGCGCAGCTTGGATTTGGATGTAGAAGAAATTGTGGGCTCAGAATGGGTCATGACTTTATTTAGTAAAACAAATAAAATTGGGTCGTGTAGAGGTGTCATGGATGGTCATCTAGGGCTGTGGGCGTTGCGCAGCCGGAATTGAAGAAATTCGCTGGGAGACGAATCTTCACTAGTGGAGGGGGGTAATCCTGGGGAACGACGACCATCTGCACACAAGGATTCTCGTTCTCACGGGCCCTTGCCGACGCCGAGCTGAAGGTCTTCCAGATGCTCTCGAATCGTCGGAATGCCCAGATCTTAACGAATTTATTCATTCCTAACAAACCATGGGGCGTCGACGATGATACGTAGAGTCATGTTCTGAAGAGCTTCCAGGCTTCTGAGACGCGTCGGGGCCGCTGCTGACCAGGCCATAGCGCTGTAGGTCAGCAATGGCCGAAGAGTCGTCTTAAACGGAAATGCCGGAGAAGCGCAACGTCTTTATGAGGACGCTTATCCCAATCGTCAGATCCCTCCAGTTCGTATTTTTGTAAGACTCCACAAAAGATTGAGCAGTTCATTTAGGAAACAGTCCCATAATTCCAGGAGACTAAGATCAGTGTCTACCCCTAAGGTAATTTTAGCACGAGTAGAGCAGAACCTGGAGACGAGTTTGAGGAGGATATTAGCCTACTTAGGAATTAGTTGACCCTAAATCCATTTGATCATCAAGCACGTTTGCTTCTTTGTCACTGATTTCTACAAAATGATGCTGAAATCCATCCCCAACTTTGTTGCCAATATTCTTTCTACTAATGAGGGCAGTGGACAAGTTGCTAGGTCCGGTTGTTTCACCAAACCGATTAACAGGCGTTGCTTGCCTAAACTTTCTGCAGAACACAATGAGTTATCTTCTAGACGACATTTCTATGAACCAAAGGCAACAAATGTGGTTGCAGCATAGTGTCCCGGTTATATTTTTCGATTGCCGTTAGAAAGCACAGAATTTTTGGGGAAAAATCAGCTATTAGAAGAAGGTAAACTACTAATACAAAGCTAACAGGCAAGACCATAGTCTAGTATTTGTCAATTTTAAAAGTGGGCGTTAACTTTCACGGATGGAAACAACTTCGTTCGGACCGTCTCGGTGGTCGAAGGGTTAGCATACTTGCCTTTCGATCCGAACGGCGCAGATTCATATCCCACTGAGACGGTTGGTTTTTAATTACGGATAAAAATCGGAGTATGCCTTCTTCTCGGATAAGGAAGTAAAACCATAGGCCCCGTGTCAATATGATATTTGGCACGCTAAAAATCCCATCAAAGGTTGAAACACCTCCGGATTCGGAAAAATTCTAGTAGAGTTGGTTAATGATCACAGTGGCCCATTAATACAACAACAACAATGACACATGACATTTATTGTTTGACTCTTCTTATCTTATATGACAAACGCTTAGATATCATTTGATTTTAGTATGTGTGTTGGAAAAATATAAAAGACAATTTCTGTCTTACCATGATTTACAAATTGCCACCATTACTGTTAAGATAAAATGAACAAACTATAGCTAAATTGGATTGTATACTTTAATTTTAAATTTAATTAATTGTCTTAGTACTACTGACACAATAAGTAATGTATGTAAAAAAATACTTCCTTTACTGAATAAGTTTCTCACCCTTTTGACCTTAAAATGCTGTTATTTATCTATATTCAAATCTCATCCGAATTGAAACGATTTTTTTTTCTTCCTGTTTCAAATTGATGTACTTTATTTCACTAACCTTGATTTTTAAATTGTTTTTTACTTTTTTATTATGCCTAGTTGCTGATAATCCTTCTTCCACTGCTGTGTAAAATACTTCATAACAAAGAAAATTCTCAGTATAATTCTGAGTTTCGGCTATCCTAGATAATCACTACTGAAATTGTTTAATTTCAATGCGTGTACTATTTTACAATAAAATATTTGACTAAGATAGTGTATTTGCCCAGATACAGCACATTAACTACCTCCAAAAGATTTGTATCTTTACTTCCTTTATACAACAATAGGAAGAGGGTAGGAGCTCTCGTTCCAACAACGGCACATTTCGGGTTGAAGGGATTTTCTTTTGAATTGAACACGTTTCCGGCGTTTCCGTCGTTTATTAACCCATTTCGTTTAAATTCTCCAGTTACAGAATGAACACATTCAAACAATTGTACTAAAATCTGTATTCGGTGAAACGTTTGACTGAAAGCCACTGAACGGGATGTCATTTTCGAAATGAAAATGGAGAGTTTTTGTATCTTTCTCAAGTCAAATAAAGGGATGAAAACTACACTTAATTAAACCTGTGTATGCATTTAATATAAGGGAAATTCTATTAGCTCCATATTTCCAAGAACTTCAACAAAGTAACGAAGAACTTAGTATTCCTAAAGTAAACGAAAAAATTAGCGTAGTCATCGCCTCCTTGTTTAAAAGTCAATATTGTCAGTACACAAATTTATTCCACTTAAGTGCCTTACATAAGTTCTTCCCCTGGTTACGGCGGTCGATCCAGTTTAATCTCGAAATTTATCTTCTTCGGAATGAATTTTAATCTCAAGTCGGTTTTATTTCCCATTTAATTTCATTTGTTTTCCAGTCTGAATCAGATAACTCCCGCTAATAAATTCGGCGTTCTAGAACAAGCCTTCGTTCTTATCTGAAGAAACCGATTCGCTTTTCATTGTAAACAGTAATTTTCGAACGAATTTGAAGTTTAGATACAAGGCATACGTGATCAAATGTTGATGATGACAATAGGAAGAATCGGATTTCTCTTAAAACACTTGCCTAATCATGGTACTCTTAATTATAATATTTAAATTTTAATTTTACTTTAAAACGCGTAAATATTAATGGCTTTAGATCTGTGCAAAAAGCTGGAAAGGAGAAAAAGAGCAATGCACTGTGCTTTGAAACATTTTCTGCTGTAAATCTATTTTTGACCGCCAATAGGTATCCAGAGTTCTTTCCTAAGAAAACTAATTTTAATGCATTCCAAGGAGAAGCGACGTCTTTCAAGAGATTCCCTATGTATTTTTCTATAATAGAAGTCTATGAAAATTTCTTCTTCGGCACTTGAGAGACCTTAGGGAGTATTTTGAAATGGGTCCCTAATCCACTCGTAACTTCTTACCAAGTTGTTGTCAGCAAGACAATACTTTTTAAAACTCTAAGCCAGCATGGCTAAATGATATTCAATGGTTACAAACATAACTTTCACACATTGTTCTTCAGCCTTGTAAGTTTTAACACATTCTTTCACATTTACAAACATTTCTAGGTTTTTTTGCTTTACATTTCTCCACAATTCCATTTTTCTACAAAAAGCATTAACTTTATCATTCGTATTCAACATATGTGTGTTTGCTCCTTGGGGTTGAAGATTTAAGGTATTTAATTTCTCGAATATGTCCATCAAGTACCTCAATTTCATCACAAGTAAATCATTTTGAAATTTCTTGGCTTCCGACCGGTTTTCCTCTTCTAGAAAAATAGCGATTTCATCTCTTAACTCATACATACATTGCAAAAATCTCCCACGTGGTAACCATCTTGTCTCGCAATAAAATAGTATCGATGAATGTACTGCACTCATGTCTCCACAAAGTGCAAAAAAGATTCTTGATTTTAGCAGTCTCATTTTATACAATTTACTATGGTTACAACTGTCGTCAGCACAATATTCAGACCAGGCCTCATTTGTTTGAAAGCCAGAGCTTCTCTGTAGATCATGCAATATGTCCAGACGTACTGTGGAGATCTTTGTTTTATAAGTGCTTGTATACTTTGGAATTTTCCAGACATTGCAGGAACACCATCGGTGCATATTCCGACGCAATTTACCCACTCTTTCCTCGTTTACAAAATCGTTCAAGATAGCAAATAATGCAAGTGCTGTTGCTTTGAATTCTATTGATTTGCAGAAAAGTAGTTTTTCTACTGTTGACATACCATCCCAAAATCGAACATAGGCAACTAAATGAGCATCTTTATTGCTATCCGTTGCCTCATCAAGCTGAATTGAAAACAATTTGTTACGCAATTTCCCGAAAAGCTGATGCTGTAAATCTTAGCTATCAGTATCACTTGGTAGAGGTACGGACTGCAACTGTTTGGCAAAATTACCTCCAAAGATAGTTTCTATAATCTCAATTGCAGCTGGCAGAATAAGTTCTTCACCAATGGTATGCGGCTTTTTACATCTGACTATTTTATATGAGACTTTATAAGAATCAAGTAAACCTTTTTCATTGAGAGACAAAGTTGTTTTAAAAAATGATTTTTGCTTTTCAAGTGATTTTAATTTTAATTCGCAGAATTCTCGGGGTTGGTTAACGTACTCACTATTAAGCGTTTCCAAATGTCGTCTAAATTTCCTAGGTTTCATGCTGTCTGCTGCCAAAATTTGATGAGAATTGTGATTGAAAATTGGGTCGCTAATACTAAGAGGTTGAGAACCATTTCTCTAGAGGAACACGATTACCTATCAGGTTAATAAGATATACTATCAGGTTAACCAAATATGCTGTCACGTCCACAATTTTTTACTCGTTTCTGTCTATGCTATCATTTTTCTCCTTCAAAATCCATTTTAATAATAATAATAATAATAATATGGAATTTATTGGCGAAATTCAAATATGGAATTTATATTTTCTTTGCCAAAAGAACTAAATCCCCTGGTTACTCATTTAACAATAAGAACATCAGCGTTCTTCCTTCAGCCAAATTCGAAAAGAAAAATAACACAAGAAAAATATGAAACACACGAAACGTTCGTTCGACTTTTTTTTCTCTAAATATCTATAGTACTTCGTAGCATCAGGCAGAGAAGCAGCCACAGTCAAGTTGGCAATTCAATCATTTAATCTTACACAGCAAATACCACAATACGACAGTTCAAGTTCACAATTTTTTGCGGGAGAGCAACAGCCTATATTGCTACTGCAACGCGTAAGAGTGCTCACCCCTTTAAAATAGTTGCCTTTCGAAAAAAAGTTTCAAGCAAAAGGTAGGTCAAATTGATCCACGAGGCCATTAAGTATCAAAAGACGGATTTATTAGATTCTGTTTAGGAAATCATTTTGGAAAAAAATTCTTCTAATTAAAAATTTTATCGACCAGAGAGGGTCAATGAATAATGAATTTGATTCTCCATAGGGATCAATCACGGACTAGCTTATGGTTTCAAAATGAAAACCCCTACTTGTGATTCCGGAAATGCAGAATGTAAAAAACTTCCTGGGATTGCATTTGGTCGAAATTACTCCACACAAATTTGCAGGGATTAGGTGGACACTTGATAGTGACCTTGATCCCGTTGCAAGGATCAAATTATGGGATCAAACACGAGTCTATTTAGAATCCTGGGATTAGAAACCTTACTTTTATCTCTAGAAATTGTATTTGAAGAAATTTTCTTCAAAACGCTTTCCTGTTATGACTGCTGATTTGTGACCAGCGACCCCGAAGGCTCCCGAGTAATCTTTTTCAAGCGATTTTCCGAGATTATGTTTGTCTAAAAATGTTTAAAACGAGATATTAGACTATGATGCATAATGTTTAGGAAGTACTACAACCTTGAGAAAAAAGTCAGATGGAAGCAAACGAAAATGGGCATTGAAGGTGAAGAATAATACTAAATGAGTAGATAAATTTGCTATTCTTATAACATAACCTCAAATATTACCGACAACCGTCTTTTTGGCACCTTGAAGTTAGGATATCTCGGAATCGTGACGTGCTAGATCAATTCCGTGGCCGAATTTGGAATCAGCATCAAAAGATCTATAAGAAATGATATGTTCCATTCAGGCGAAACAAAGAAAAAAGTAAAATTTTTCTGATTTGTGTTAGAGAAAAAATTCGAAAGTGCTGCCAATCCTGGTATGACATTCGAAACAAAAGATAATATTTTAAATGTTTATAATTATAAGCTAGAATTGAAAATTAATGGTCGTATGTTTTATACCATATATTTTAGTGACTGCAAAGTTTGTCCTACTTAATATATTTTGCAACCCATGTATTGGATCTGACATGCAAGATGTGAGCGTATATAATTTTCGTCCTTTACCACACTCCTGATCGTATCTATCGTAGTTTTTATAACTACCTTTAGTTCCTTTGTTGACATTAAAAGTACTAGTTATGGTTTGTATATTTCCCGTATTGCTCTTATTACAGAAGATAGTGCCAATTAAGGTTTAAAAGTACATTCTCTAATTTTTATGCGTTCACATTGACTAACTACAATTATTTTATTTCTTATTTCTTTGAAGAAATTTACTTTCGTTGGTATACTTTTGTGATGATGTAGCTTTTTAATATCAATTGGTGACGGTGTTGTTTCTTATTCACTCTGCGTTCAAAAATAATGCGGAATTTCTTTCACCTTTCTCCTTTATAGTAAATTGAAGCAGTCAATCGTAATTTTTACAGTTTCCTTGCTTATTTTCGGAAAATTTTGATACCAAAGCAAGAATGTTAGATTTAGCTACGGTTAGCGTTGTACTTTTACTGTGACTTTAGCCCCCTTTATTGAGTAGGCTTACCGGCCTTGGAGACTAGGACGGATAACGTTCAACTTCATTTTGTCTTTGATAAACCAACAGAGGGACTAGTGTATTCTTATAGGAGCCTCAACTAAGAGAATTCTCGCCTCTGGGGACGGAGACGGAAATCTCGGCACTGACCTTGGCTGCACACTACTTGATAACCCTTTCAGGCTTTGTGGTATCGCGGTGAAACCACAAATTCATAAGATCGAACTGTGTACTTTTTGATAATGAATGTTTGAAATTTCACAGTTGTTTCAATTACTTTGTAATGTCCTAGAGACACCACCTCCCAACTTCGTTTTAGTATGGCGAAAAAATTTGGCAAAAAATTTTCTCTTGATTTTAAGCTATATCTTAGGTTTCACGATAAATTTGTAACTTTCTGAAATTTTGCCCTCAAAGGGTTAAAAAAAATGCAGGCAGAAACGTCAACCCGTTTACTGACAGCGAACAAACAGTATCGGCACTAAACCGAGCAATAACGTCAAACCTGCCAACACCGCCACAAAACTTTACTCTTAATTTTTGAAGCAAACCGCATCTACCTAATATCGTTGAAGAACCACAATAGGAATTTTGGTATTCAAGAAGCGGACAGACTGGCTTGGAGTAGTTGGGGCGTGACGGCTCACGGCGCAGAATCCTCCGTCCGACCGCACGTGTCTGTGCTTTGTGAATATATTAAAACTAGCACTCCGAAAACTTCTTGTAGAGGTAGTATGAAATTAATCCCTATTGTACTGCTAAAGTCACAGACTCATCCGAACGAGTAGGTAGTATTAAGACAGCAGAGGCTGTTTAGAAAGGACCTTCGCATGCATGTTGAGATTGTGACTGAGCATTGTAGGCTACAGAATTGTCTCTCCAGGATGGCATTTACCGGGGAAGCAGCTATGCCTGCCACCAGTCAAGCGTTTACTCTGGGTAACATCCTAATCTATGCTGAGATAGTAGGTTAGTTGAAGGCCTAAAGGGCTTTCCAGTCTGAGTCTAGTCTATTATAGCTTAAATGCTCTAAGATCCATCTCACCCTCTGGTTATTCATAATCACAACCACAAGCACACTATGAAATATAAAAAGAATATCATCTAACTAGCAAGATAGGCTCTGCGCCATGTATATTCGTATTGAGAAATACAAAAACCTTTTTGGATTTAAAAATGTAATATTAAAACTAGTAAACGGTTGCATTGAGAAAATATGATAACAGTCTTTTCAACTTGCCTTAAACAAGAGCAAAACAAATTACATCTCTGTTTAGGATAACACTGCAAATGATCTACGACGAATGATGAACCTTGTCGTAAGAAAGTACAAATTTATGAGCAAATATTAAAGGTGCTCGTACTAGTGAGCTCCGCACGCTGTTATTTATAATCCCAGCGCGCCACCAACTTCCTTCAGATGACTTTAATTACCCTAATCTGAGAATGACGCCGAGGGAGAAGCGCGGTTAATTATGTACATGAGGGGCTTGAATAAATAATCATATTTTAAACGCGATTGGAATCGAAAACGATTCGATTACTATTTACATTTATGCAAATTTCGTCCTGAAAAAAAAAATCTGCCTGATTAAATTTATTTTACTCGTTTAGGTTGATGGGATGTCGATGAGCTGGTTTCCTATAACAAAACTTAGCTACGTTTCAACGTACGTATACTGTTTCGGTAACTAGTAACATTTTCAGACTATTTTAACTAAAAAGTGATCATTTATAGTCATACTACAAATATTAGTTTGGTTAGTTATTTGAACATATTGTTATGGTGTTTTATGAAAGACATACTTTTGTTTACATTTTGTTGCGTATAGTTGTGAATTTGTGAGGTAAAGCAACCTTCTCTGGGTTATTTTTGTATCTCCGTCTTCTCATTAAATGTACTTAGTATTTGTGTATGTATTTCTACTCACACGCATTATTCAGAACTCGAGATTAAACAGGAAATAATGGCAGTCACCCTATTTATTTGCGAAGTGGATACTGCATTTAAACAAAGAGGATTTTAACATTTTTGACTGAAATAAAACTATCAAAAATGTATTAATGTGTTTATAATATTGACAACTTCACCTAAATAAGCATTTAATTGTATAATTCTACAAAAGTCCATTAATTTGGATCTACAAAAGTTTGGAAATTGTAAACTACGAAGAATTTTTAAGAAATTGTATTAATTTAGAGCAAATTTCACAATAATCCCAGTGCAAGAGTTCGGAATGGATTTCTTACAATATATTTGCTTTCAAAAGACAATTGTGAATAGAAGATATTAACGTTTTTGGCCAATTATGTGAAATTTAAAAATCATTCAATATAATAGAGAGAAAATTTAGCTTTCTGTAGGGTTTATTTGTTAATAAATAAAATAATTTTTTATACTCTTTTTGCATGAAGATTTTATTTCTTTTGGCTTTAATTGTATTAGAAATCGTAAGTTTTTTTTTAATTCTGCAAGTTTACTTTTTTATTGCGATTTCGCAGAGAAAGCCATTTAAGAGACTGGTTTCTTGTAATATATTTGCGGTTAAATGCATGGCTCAAGTTAATCCTACTGGAAGCAATGTCTTCTAGAGAACTATATTAGATACCTAACCAACATATGCAAGTATGTAGGTTAAACTAAAAAGTGTTAAGTCGACTTGGCTGATTTCCCGTTCATATTGGATTTTAACTACAATCACCTAACCGGCGAATCATATGATTCCCAATTATCGTACCAACTGGTCTATCTGTTTTATTATTGCTGCATATTATTATGTCTATCTTTAAGATGTGTATAAATTGGCACAAAAGCTACACGCAGCGACACTCCTCGTTCAGTCCTGAATCAAAAACCTCCACATCAAAATGTTGTACCATGCTTCATACATCTCCACCAGGTTCTCGAAGTTTGAACCTTTAGTCTACAAATGAACGTTATTGCTCAATATCTGTTGGTAGAGGTAGCTGCAGTTTAGAATTAAAAAGAATGTCTAATACTATTTTTTCGTAAACGTTTGACTTCAAAATTTTGCAACATTGTAGAACAATACGTTTGTGATGTGAATCCCTATTTAATTATATTAAAGAAATAATTTAATTATACTGTAATATATAAAAAAAACTTTTGCATTAGTTTATTCACTTGCTCCAAATTTTAGTTATTAACTTTAGGTTTTTTTTCCATTATTGTAATTTATCTTTTATTGGATATCCTTGTAGCTGGCTTGAGGATGTGTTTTCTGACCCCGAAACCGGTCGCCTAATTTCTTAATTGAACTTTGTGACAATCTGGATCATTTTTTCATTCCTACCTTTGAATATGAATATTTTCTTAACTTAAAACTAAATGATTTACTTGGAAAAAACATATTTTTGGCTTGGATTTTCTTGATTTTCTTACCCTGAGAAAATATTCATTTAATCCAAATAAAATTTCAAGAAAGTTATTGTCTTATATTATACATTTTTATAGTTTTGAAATAAAAATATTTTCTTGAATAGAAACTGACTTTTGCAAGAAAATCTATTTTCTTGATGCAAAAACCCCCATCTCTGCGTATACACAAACAAGGTACACCTCGTTTCAAATCGGGAGCGAATTAGAGTCCCGCTAGTGACGACGTCATTGTGTGATATCACTCGGGACCGAATTTGGACCCCTAGTTGGGACGCTAGCCATTCCCTAATAAAAAGAACTATCTTTTCTGATTGTGAGTGTACAAAAGGGAATCTATTCCATATTTGTGTAGCTCCTTTTGAATTTCCCAAACACACGTTCCGACTTAATTAAATAATTTCTATGGTGAGGGATGTACCGAAGCCTTTCGTATTTTCATAATCTTGACAGAGAAGCAGGGTATTCGGTTCCAGTGCGAATTTATTCCTAGTATAGCAACAATTATGATTATTTTGTTAATGCACAACTCGTTTTATAACCTAAAATATTTAGTCTTGATGCGTTCCAAAATGCAGTTCTGTAATATTCCGTAAATATTGATTTATTACTATAATCATATCCAAATATCTATTTTCGTTTTCCTGTTAATACAATATTTTATATTCGGTACAAGTCACGCAAGTAGCAGATTCAGAATTATAATAGCCGTTTACAACTAAAACCTATTATATTTCGCCCTAAAATTTAACCAATTCTGTATTTATTCTAATAATATATACCCGATTTTATTGCGAGTATTATACATAAATGGACTATAAATTCTCCGTGTGACCATGGATAACTACCTAATAAATCACTATTAACAAAATTTATACATTTATTAAATACCGAATACATTTGATAGATAACATGTACTTTGTGTATATAGTTTTTGAACCTGTTAATGTTAATGGATCGATTAGCAAAAAAAGGACTAAATATGCGTGTACCTTTAACACCATAACAATTCAGGGATATTACTCTGTATAATCTCCATCCGCTCTCATCACAGTCATCACTAACGCTGGCCACGAGCGGTACCGCGCATCGGCGTAGAATCAGTTCGGACCGAGAGGAACGGTAGTATTACTTCGTATGCGGAGTAGTGCGGACATTTTCGCTGTCGGTCATTTGCGCAATTGTTTATCTGTCCTAGAAAAATTATGATTTCGTCAGCAAAACGACCGCGGTCGGACAAACTTCGAAAATTTATTGCAGAAATTCCAGACTTAATATATGAAGGTGCTAAAATTAAATGTGTAATCTGTAAAATCCCGTTAATGTGTTGGTCCAGACAACATTGTCTACGACACGTAAATAGTGAAAAGCATGTCCCAAAAAGAAATTGCGCACGAGACAATGAAAAATTTATATTTAATTTATGCGTTACGTTTATCGCATGTAATATACCGTTTAATTTACTGGACAAGGGACCATTTATCTGCTTATGGAATAACTATTGGGAGTGCAAATTACCAAGCGGAACATCGTTACGAAGAATTGTGTCATCTGCGCGCGAACATATTCAACAAAAAATTAAATTGGAGTTGAAAGATCAAAAATTGTGGTTATGTGTCGACGAAACAACAGATCGGAAGAAACATTCTGTTCTTAATGTAATGGCACGCAAATTGGAACCTCATCAATCGGCGCCTTCAATTCTATTAGTCTCCAAACGAATACAACAGTGTACTGCCGAAGTAATTTCAAAGTTAGTGTTAAATACATTGGATAAGTTTGAACTTTCAACAAACCAACTCTTGATGTTAGTGAGTGATGGTGCTGCAAACATGATTTCTGTATGCCGGTCTCTTAAAAAGCATTCTGCTAATTTGTTACATATTACGTGTAAAATTCATGCTTTCAGTCATGTGGCAGATAGTATTAGAAAATGTTATCCTGAGGTAGACGCTTTAATAGAGCATACAAAAGCAGTGTTTCTCAAATCCCCAAAACGTATTCGCAAATTTCACAGACTGTGCCCCCGTATGCCTGAGCCACCAGAATCTTTTCTTACACGTTAGGGAACATGATTACATGCCGCGTTTTATTATCATAAATATTTTGAGAATATTAAGAACGTGGTTTTACAATTCGATCCAAAGGAAGCTGCGGCCATCAAGGAAAGCCAGTCGAAATTTTAAGATAGTCAGGTTAAAACGGATTTAAAAACTATTCAGAACAATTACATCGGACTAGTAGAGGCAATAGAAAAATTACAAAATCCTTGGGTGTCGTTAGTGGAATCTCTGCAAATAGTGCAACATGTTCACGCACAGCTATGCGCGATAGAAGACGCAAAAAAATTGTGAAGGAGCGTCAACAGAACCGTTAAGTCGTTCCAAAGATTATTTTAATTACGCAAATATAACGTTACTAGATGTAGAAAGTTCGTTTTCTGCGTATAAACACACTTTTTCCTCGCGCCGCACTCGGTTTGCCGAAACAACTGTGGAAACATATCTAATGTTGCAGATATTTAACAGACGTTATTGACTTTGTGATTTCACGGAAGACTCTTAAGACGGTAAGTGTTTGAGCACGTATTATATTTTATTTCTGACCATTTATTTTGTGTAAACTTTTATACGCCCGCCACTGGCTGTTGGCGCAAATTGACCAACTCTAGTCATCACACTGATTTATACTGCAATTTATGTAATACAATGTAACCTGGACGGAGCAGTCTTTGGACATAATTTATTTTACTTGACCGATTTTTTCAGTGCTACGTACGAGTTAATAAAGATTAATTGTGTACATTCTTCGCTATTGAGCGACAGATGAAAAGCTACAGTAATTCCCGTCTGGAATTATAGCGTATAAAGGAGCAAAATACAAAGTCCGAGTGAGGGTTTTTCGTTGAGGCGTATACGTATATCACGGAATGAATATGAAGGACATTTTTCAGGGATGAAATATCTAAGACAGAGGTTGCGTGTATAGTAAATTCCGTTAATATCAGCCATAAATATGGCAAAATAAACTAGATGTGAGCGAGATATGAGAGAACACAGACAGAAATGTTTGAGATTTAGATGGACTGTCAAACTAACGGTACACTAAGCAATGTCCTCAACTTTATATAAATTTTACTCACTGAAACGTCCATTATTAACAAAGCTGAGAAGTGGATATTGTTACAATTTTGGCTAGTGAATAGCTACACACAGATAAATGGTTTCTTGTATCAAGCAAATAGATTTTCTTACAAAAATCAGTCTCAAGTCAAGAACATATTTTTATTATTTATAGACAATAAAAATGTATAATATAAGAAAATAATTTTCGTGAAATTTCATTTGGATGAAATAAATATTTTCATAGGGTTAGAAAATCCAAGCCAGAAAAATCCAATAAAAGAAAAATTACAATACTGGAAAAAAACGTTAACAATTAAAATAAATAATTAAAATCAATTATGAACTAAAGTTAACAATTAAAATTAGGAGCAAGTCAATGAGCTAATGAAAAAGTTTTTTTTATAGGTTACAGTTAATGAAATTATTTCTCTAATAGTGTAATTAAATAGGGATTATTTTTATGCAGTCTAATAATTAATGAGTTCATATTTAAGTTTATTTATCTCTTTTTCTATTATTATTTATTATATGTTTAAAAAACTATAGCTAAATTAATACACGTGGTAAATAGTAATAAAGAGAAAAAGTTACATTAATCGATATCTTTTAAAAATGTTTATGGAACGTTATACGTTAAAGGTTATATCATTGCATGGGTAAGTATGCCATCCATATTTCGATTTCTATATTTGCTACTTTGTAGGACGGCATGACTATAACTACTAGCACTACGTGACGCCACGAAATTTTTCAGTTGTTGTTTTTGAAGATTAGTGGCATAAACTGATAGATATTAGAGCAATGCGGCCAAGAGCAAGAAGCTTTAATGCTTTTCCTCTTCTCGTATTGCTTTTGCCGGTAGTGATTCCATCAATACCAGGAGCTATTTATTAGCATTATCTTGGTTATTGTTTGTAGGTACTTTTTTCATGTGTACTTCTGCATGTCGTACTGTTTTAAACAAGGTAAGCACAATTAATAATGTGCATATAAATAATATGCATTTCAAGAATTCTAAGTAAAAAATGCTTTATTTTAAGAAAATGAAATTATTGATTTATGAACAATACCTAAACGCTTTCTGAAATTAAGAAAACTATTTACTATTCCTGAGAAAATATTGCTTTGTGTTATAATGGTCATTTACTTATTTTAAGAATCGCTTTCTTCAAATTTTCTGCAAGATTTTCCTGAATTAAGTTCACAAACGTCTTAAACAAGGAAAAACAATTATTTCATTACAAGTTTATACCTCTCTTAAGGGGAATAAGAAACGCTATGAAAATATTTCCTTTGATTTAAACCAGTTATTGTATGGTGGATAATTGAAACAGTAATTGTCCTGAATTAAGGCAGACAGCTGTGATGCAAGTAAACGTTTCTCTGCGTGTATATTCTATGCAAAGATCTTTAGATCTAATAAACCAATTTACTGAATCTTTCGGCTGATGTCTCCCTACTCTAGCTACACTTTTAATATTTGCCATTGTGTTTACTGGTTTCTGAAAATAATTGTACCCATTATATACAGTCGCGTACAGAAAAACGCAGCGCAGCAGTTTAAGTATTTTATATTGTGGTTCAATGGAATTTTATATTGTGGTTTAATGTTTGTAATAAAAATGTGGAAATAAGTTTTGTTACCAAGTTTAGTTTTTAAGTAATATCTTAAGTTTAGCTGAAACCCACACAAACTTATGAATAGTAGTAACGCAGTGTGGCGTATACACCACTGCTCCAAAAAGTTGGGCGAAGTGGAAAACGTTCAGAAAGTAATAAAGAATAGATTGATTTAAATTCAGATCATAAATTTACTATTGTGGGAAATATAAACTACCAATGTGTAACGAAAATTTCCGTTTCAGCTGTATAACAGTATTAAAACTTTTTCATTGGAAAATCACCCTTTGCGTTGATAACAGCTCGCGTGACTCGGAGCAACCTTTCAAAGTGTTCCCTAGAAGTTGGATCAGCTATTCTCGCTCTCCCAAGTTCACCCCATATGAATCCGATAGGATTCATATAGGCGAGTTACCGTAGGTAAGGTTGCATCTTCTTTAAATATCAGTCACGGTTCTCAAATTATCCACGACGAACTCAAATTTCATAAAGTGTGTGCGCGATGGGTGCCACGAATGCTTACCGCAGAAAACAAAACCAAACGTTTGGACATCTGCCGACGCTTACTGGATCACTTCAACACGGAGGGCGACGCATTCTTAAGCAGAATAGTAACGTTTAAAGAAGATGCAACCTCACCTATGGTAGCCCGCCTATTTGCTGTAACCATCTCTCGAGCTTGCTGAATGTTGTCGTCGGTGGTCGAGGTTGACGGCCGTTCAGCTTCCTCTTTTTGTGTTACGCTCGTGCGGCCACTTTGAAATATTTCGATCCACAAAAAAACGCTTTTACGAGATAAAGTACTGTCCTCGTATTGTGACAAAAGTCTCCGGTGAATTTCAGCACCTTTAACACCCTTTAACCACAAAAATCGGATCACTGCTCGTTGTTCCTCTTTGGTGCAAACTAATAGCGGAGCTGACATGCTTATGCTGTTGTAGCTAGCAGACAAATGACGCGATCGTGATTAAATTCCGTACATGCGACCACAGAGGCGCCAACTCATCGCATGCGCGAGCAGCCGCCACTACGATAACCTTCAAAGCTTGTAATGGCGAAAGTGTAGATAATATTTGACTTACCCTCGTAGATTAAATCAGTAAATCGCTAGTGTTTTTATCGATAATTAAAATGTAATTAACAATAAAAAAAATACAATTGCGTAAAGCGGTATGGAGACATTTTGAAAGGTAATTTGTTATATAACAGTATTAACAAAGTATGGTATTGAAACAAATAAAGTATTCTTACGAATTTTGGTTTATTTCAAAGATTGACTTTCGTTTTGCTAAAATCGCCGTAAGCTTCCCAAACTTTCAACCTAATTTGAAACAAATGCAAAAGTGTTATAAATATATTTAGGAAGACATTTGGGATATATATATATATATATATAAGATCTGCAGAGTAACAAGTGGACTGACAACTTAGCCGAAAAAGATCCTATTGAATATAGTTTCACTTCAACTAGTAGAAAATGTTTCCATAAATCAGAAGGAGTAAAATAATTCTCCCTTAGCAAATGATTGTCTGTATTTACAGTTTCTGTTCAACTTTATCGATTCGTAACCATTAGTAATTAGTATTGTTATTTCTCGTTTTATAATTCGCTCCATTTCGCTTTATGCGTAATATGAATAGTCTAACAAATGGTGTCCCATATCTCATATTTCGGTTTGCAATTACTAAACCTATTCCGTTTAGTAATATTTCATCTCCTTATTGGCCAGTATTTTACGATTATCTTCAAAACCAATTTATAATATCTTTGACAAGGGAACGCCGGCAACCCGAAAATTCAGATTTCGCTCAAACTCTGGAGACTGAACAAGTACCTTGGTATAAGAACACAATTTTTTTAGCGGGGGAATCGCCTGATTTTGGGAGTACAGCCCCCTTCAAAAATCTTCATGATTTTTATATTTTTGTGAATATCTCAAAAGCTATAACAGATATATTTTTTTTTAGAACAAAATTTGAACTATGTTATATGGTATTGAGAACTATGCAAATTATTTTCGGAAAGCCTATTATAAGGGCGGTAAGAGGGGAGGGGGCGAGTATGCCCTTAAATATGCGCACTTGAATGCTGACTAGAATTGATTTTGAATAACCCAACAACACATAGAATAAATGCATAGGTTTCGTTAACACTTACCAATATTTTTATATTTATTTCGGCTTATGTTCTAATAGTACTATATTTGCCAGGTTTATACTATCAAATTGCATTTTACATTTGCTACAATTTCAGCTTTTAATAGGTAAACCGATTTGATCCGTGCTTCGTATTAATAGTAATAACTGAACAAGTGTCACTGGGATTTCGTAATTCTGACTGAATGATTTTACTATTTAATTCACTATATATGAATGTATGTTGAAACTAATCATATTATTTTATATTACACCTAAATATTTTGTGATAAATTACACTGTGCTCGAATTGGAGACTTTTTTTTGCAACAAGCTGGGCACCCGGAGGGTGAACCTAATTCGAGTATGGTGAATCCAATGCTGCTAACCGTTTTTAAAAGATAGCTCGCGTTTTCGAACAATCCCAATTAAAAAATTTTAAGCCCAAAGACCCCAAAAAACGTAATTTTTATCAATTTCTTTACCATTTATTGAATTTAAATCGATGGAAATCGAGTTCGTTTGTTTCAAGTCTTTTGCCAATAGAATGGATTATCGCTATGATAGTTTCAGGTTTCTTATCATATTATTCAAACGAGATCGCGTGATTTCAATGTGATTGCATGGCGCAGTGATATTTGATGGTTCGTGCATTGATACGCCTGCTTCTTCGGTTTTCATGGTTTATAATGCTGATGGCTCACATTGTTCTGCTGAAATTGGTCTTGTTGGAACACGACTTCTATTTGAATGCGGCAGCGGCAATTGAGTACATATATGTGGTTGGGATGTATTTCAAAGCACCACATTTTCTTCTGTTCATACCGTTAGTATAATTCACGCACGCATAACATTCAGCTGGATCATGTTCTCTTGGATCTATCCAAATCATCAGAACACCAAATGGCATAGCGGCAACCGATTTCTGTCCATTAGACGGCGTCCAATACACATCAGTAAAAACATTTTGTGAGAAATATTGTTGATACAAATCAGCGGTCTTAGCACTTATTTTACGTCGAGTGGTGTTAATTACAAATTTTTCACACACATAACAAAAAGTATTCAATCTAGAATATTTATCCATTTTTGATATTTCAAATTAATTGATTTTACAAGCCAATACAATGAACAATCTCGAACTTTTCACTATTCACTTCGGTTTGGGTTATTTGCTTTAATATTTATATGTTAACACTTTGACTTCTGAAAACAGATTGGGCTCTCAGCGGTTAACAGCGCCGCTTATACACCCATTTGACCAAGTGGCAGTAGCGGTGATGGAAGTTTCTAGAAGGTTCACGAATGGTCCATGAACGGTCAATGGAAGGTTCTCGAAGGTTCCAGAAAGCTCTTCGTCCATTGATCAGATTTTCCAAAAAATTCCAGAATGTCCCAGAGGGTTCTTTGGGCCTAAAATTTTTGAACTGAAACTGCTCGAAAAGGCGATCTAACTTTTAAAAACGGTTGACACCATTGGGTTCAGCGTACTGGAATTAGGTTTACCCCCTGGGTGCTCAGCTTTTTGCATTTTGCAGTACAATGTTACTATTCTTCGAATCGATGTTATAGTTATATTATTAGTGTTACATTTTTAATAATCTTACCAATTCTTTTATTTTATAGTATATTTCAACACTTTTGAGTGCTTGCAATTTATTGCGTGTTGATACAAACGCTAAAATTCAGTTGTCAGAATATATTAGCTTCTAACAGTATGCCTAAGGGAGCTATAGATTTACTTTTATCCATATTAAGGAGGTTTTTTAGTTTTGCATATAACCATAACAGCAAGAGCTTTATTGTTTTCAGAGTACATTTGATTTATGAATTATGAAATATGGTCTACTATATGTATGTCAAAATGCATTATGTAAGAGCGGAAGTATCTACTGTTTAGTCATTAACAAATTACTGTCGGTAAGGAAATTGTATTACGCACTTCTAGAATACACGAAAACTGGGCATAATGTTCAGAGTTTTAACAATAGAAGGAATGGTAAATCCTCTAAATGAAATGTTTTCCTCAAAGTTTGGGGTTTGCTATTGTTATTCCTATATTAATAACGCTTATAATGTGTAAAGAATAAAAGGCAATATCAGAAACATTCAATACAATAAGGCATTAGGACACAAATATTTAAAATCGTTCCATGGTCGTACCCGAGGAAAAGATACAGAAGCCAAATAACGTAAAAAAATAGGTTTTGCAAAATTATTTCGCTTCAAATTATTCAAATGGAGGTAGGTTGAAAGAAAAAAAGAAGAGAAAAGCGTAGGAAAAGCGGAAAGCGGACGATATATATCCGTACAATACAATACGAAAACTGGCCCAATTTAGAAGTGCGCGTAAAATGGGATTATCGCAAAGCGCCCGGCTTTGCGAATCTTTCTGTATCCATTTCATTTCCCGACGATTAAGCAATTATTTGACATAATTTGACTGATGAATTTAATTTTGGCGGAACGGCTCATGTGTACTATAGGTATGGTGTTCGTGGATGGTTTTTGTAGCTGGTGGTCATATTGTTGGCGAACATCCTGCGATACGCAGTAGCAGTATTAATCATTCGAAATTAACGCGAGGAAAGCTCTTTTGGACGAAATATGTGCTTACAGTAGAACAGTAATATAGCACAGACCAGTAAGGTTTGATACTAGCGTACTTCATGAAATTCTAATTAATTATCCCAGGTTTTTGAATTCCGAACATCTCTTATGATAATGATATACATCATAGAAGCTTCGACATTATCCCCCCTCACTTTTTTTAATGGGATACTTATTTACTGTAGCAGGAAAGCATATCCTATACTACTAGGCTAAAATTCACGATGAATATGCCTATTTCTATAAACTTAATCTAAACTGCTAACAGCTCGACATATACTAAATATAATAATAAAGTTATTTTATTCTTACAGTACCAAGTAGTGTTACATATTATATGCTGTGCTTCTTATAGTAATTTCTTTTCGATTAATTTTTATCTCACTTAAGTTGCAATTATTCATTTTTTAGTTTGCTTTCTGTTTCACGCCTTCTCAAAAGCATGTGGACGAGTATACCTCTGTACAGGTATACGGTTTTATTAATATTTTAACAAAAAAGGTTTTCATTTTGTTCCACACAGTGTATATTGAACATGGTTACATTCATGCCCTCTTTTAAGAACTACAGAGGAAAGAATAAAAACTACATATAAACTTTTTTAACAAACAATATGCCTACGTTGATTTAGGTAAGTAAGTAAATATATTTATCTATATAACACGTAGTGTATATAAGCACCAATTAATATAACATAACCCATAAAAGGAAAGTGTACTAACTAGAGCAACGCAACTGCGCTGAAAGCCAGTGGCGGACGCATAAAAGTTTACACAAAATAAATTATATGTGATACGTGCTCAAACACTTACCGTTTTAAGAGTCCTCCGTGAAATCACAAAGTGCATAATGTCTATTCAATATTGGTAACATTAGATATATTTTCAAAGTTGTTTCGGCAAAGTGAGTGCGGCGTGAAGAAAAAGTGTTTTTGTATGCCGAAAACGAACGTTCTACATCTAGTGACGTTATATTTGCGTAAGTAAAATAATCTTTCAAATAACTTAACGGTTCTGTTGACGCACCTTCACAAATTTGTCTTAATGTGCCAAAATCAGAGTCTTTACCTAAAACACCTTCAAACCTTTCTAAAACACAAACATTTCTTGCGTCTTCTATCGCGAATAGCTGTGCGTGAACATGTTGCACTATTTGCAAAGATTCCACTAACGATACTGAAGAATTTTGTAGTTTTTCTATCGCATCCGCTAGTCCCACGTTGTTCTGAATAATTTCCAAATTTGTTTTAACTTGACTATCCTGAAATTTCAAGCGGCTTACCTTCACAGCCGCAGCTACCTTTGGGTCGAATTCTAAAATCACGTTCTTTATATTCTCAAAATATTTAAGATAATAAAATGCAGCCTCTAACCATGTTCCCCAACGAGTAAGAATAGGTTGTGGTGGTTCAGGAATACCGGGGCATAGTCTATGAAATTCCCGAATACGTTTTGGGGATTTTACAAACACAGCTTTTGTATGTGCTATTAGAGCGTCTACCTCGGGATAACATTTTCTGATACTATCTGTTACGAAACTGAGAGTATGAATTTTACATGTAATATGCAACAAGTTAGCATAATGTTTTTTAAGAGATCGACCTACAGCAAGCATGTTTGCGGCACCACCACTCATAAACATCAACAGTTGATTTCTTGAAAGTTCAAACTTTTCCAATGTATTTAACACCAACATTGAAATCACTTCAGCAGTGCATTGTTGTATTTGTCTGGAAGCTAGTAAAATTGAGGGTGGCGGTCGATGTGGTTCCATTGTGCGTACCATTACATTAACCACAGAATGTTTTTTACGATCTGTTGTTTCCTCCACACATAACCACAGTTTTTTATCTTGCAACGCCGATTTATTTCTTTTCTCGACATGCTCACGAGCAGACGGCACAACTCTCTGTAATGTTCTCTCACTTGGTAGCTTAAAGTCCGAATATTCATTCCAAAACGAGACGTATGCTTTCTTTCTTAATAAATGAAATGGTGAATTATATGCAATAAACACATAAATTAAATTTAAATTTGTCATAATCTCGTGTGGAATTTTTTTTTGAAACATGCCCTGCACTATTTACGTGCCGTAGACTCTCACTTTTCGACCAACACATTAAGTCTATTTTACACACTACACATTGAATTTTAGCGCAATCGCACTTTAAATCAGGCATTTCTGCAATAAATTCTCTTATTGTGTCCAACTTTGGTCGTTTTCGCGACGTAGGAAACATTTTCAAAACAAACGTAGAACTACGATATAGTATACGACAGCGTAGATGCATACACAACAGATCGGCTTTCGAGTCGCAGTTATACTGACGCTTATACCGAATTGTCCCGGCCGTGTTTATTTTGTGTAAACGTTTATGCGCCAGCCACTGGCTTTCAGCGCAGTTTGCGTTGCTCTAGTACTAACTAATCGAAAAGTACAAAGGTATTGAAAAAAATATATAAAAAGCTAAACTGATAATAATATTCTTACATAGTAGGAGCCATAAATTCCCAGAGGAAAAAAGAAACTTGGTGAAATATAACAATTTTTATTTTTCTATATAATCTCCCCTAACTTCAATATATTTATTACAACGGTCAACTAATAATTCTATACCCTTGTAAAAATAATCTAAAGTTTTTCCCCCAAAATGCTGTATTACAGCTGCTTGCAACTCACTATCCTTCTTAAAATGGCGTCCCCTAAGGCCATTAAATGAGAAAATAGATAATAATCACTTGGAGTCATGTCCGGACCATACGGTGAATGTTCAAATTCTTGAAAGCCATATTTGCTGATGGCAACTTGTGAAATGGCGGCAGTATGGACGGGTGCATTGTCGTGCAATAATCAAACACCTTTTGATAACTTTCCTCGACGTTCTGCACTAATATTGTCCCTCAATTTATGCAACAGAGACGTATAATATGTGTTGTTGACAGCTAATACCATTTCTTTAATAATTGAAATATTTTTAGGCGTTATCATTAAAAAAATGTTGGCGAAGGTAGTCGCGCAATATCACCCTAAACGACTGAATTGACGGAGAGTTTTTAATAACTTGTTACCTACATATATGCGACCCAATTTGTGCGACTCTGTTATCAGAAATGTTATATATGTATTTCTCGATACACTTTCTTCAAATATATCATGTTTAAAGAGCGAGTATATTTCCTTTCTGAAACATTTACGTTGATATTTCACCAGATGCTCTTCTTATGACATGTGACCAGCAGTATAGGTAATAATTCTACATTATTTTGTTAATGTTCTTAACACATGATTATACTGCAATAAATAATTAAATTTAAAAAAAGAACAACGAATTTTATCTGCTAAAGGTTGGGAGGGAAAACTAACTTAATACGAGCAATAACTCTAGTAACTCGTGTGTTCGCATATTTTTTACATGCTTTTTGCAAAATTCAGAAGTTAACGTATCCCGGATTTTTCTCCTAAATCAGCGATTATTCCTTAGGTATTTTTCATTTCGTGCCATACATTTTCAATTACATTTAAGTCCGGGCGACTTAAGGGCCAAGACAACATTTTTATATACTGTTGAGCAAACCATTGTTTGATTGAACGCGCGATATGACACGTGGCGCCATCCTGTTGGAAAATATAAAATCGACTTCTCTTCCGTACAATCCTTTAATACTGGGCAACAAGCGGTCCTGTAAAATTTCGTGATACTTTGCAACGTTTACCTTACTCGCAATCACTTCGAATTAGCTCAAACCACTGGCAGACACATAATCCTATGTCATGTGCCCTTTTTGAGATTTAACAGTCCTTTTAAGACAGCCTTTATAATCACATGTTTTCGATTATTCCCTACACAAACGTCAGCTTTCCTTCCTTCTATTTGTGAAAAGTCCAATTTGCTTTGTCCATATCAACCGATTTCTTTTCTGAACACCACTTAACAGAGGTTTTTCCTTTGGAATAAATAAGTTATTTATGTAATTTAATTATTTACATATGCGTATTTTTAGATACTTCGAAAATCTGATGTATATATCTCCTACAACACATTAAAACCGTTACCCTTATTTCAAAGGGCTATAATTTCCCTTACAGTGTTTCTGTGATTTATTTCGCAGATGTTGACTAAGTTTCCTTGGTTTCAGTTCTGGGTCTACCGGTACTTTTTCCATTAATTTCGATGGTTCCAGCTTGTCTGTAGTGGTTAGCAGTATTTCTCACTGAAGATTTTGCCATTCTTATTTCAATGGCCTTTTGCTTTAAGAATCTTCCTCGACAATTCTGAGACACAATAATTTCGTGTAGTTTTGGTGAAGTAGGGGCATTTCTAACTTTTTTTGTAATTTAACGTCCGTAAACCATATCGTTTTTGTTGGCTTTAAATGGTAACAAATCATGAATTGGTTTGGTGGTCGCGTGGTGGGATCACAGGTTCCTGACTATGAGAGTGTTAAGGGTATGCGTTCGATACCAGCAGCTTTTCTGGCGGTTTCGCTACAATCTTATCACTACTGGAACACTTTACACATATTACGTAAACAATAAAGGCTTCTGCAGCTACGGTAAGTAATGTAACTTGTAGCCTTATTATCCCTATCTCCCCTATCTTTTTATATGTGCATTTTTGCACCCCCGTATCCATATTCTGCTTAGTTGTGTGGTGTCGCCCCCTTCTTATATTTCAAGAAGCAACAAATGGGGAATTTGTGTTTACAAGCGTAGATGAGTACTTGGAGAAGTATGGAAGAAGTGACTGAAATACACACATACGCATTATTTAAAATATTAACAGAAAGATCCTGTTTCTCATATAAAATAAGATTGCTGAAGTTTTATTTTATATTAATTAGTGTTATATATTATAAACAGTGAGGCCCCAAAGTATTCCCCGCCGGTAATGTGTTTTTGTTTTTACGCAATGTTGGCTAGGAAAGAGCGCCGGATTGTTTCTTTTAACGCCGGACTGATCTAAAGAGCTCGTTACTAAGCAAAATAATCATATCAATTGCCAAACTGTCAAATCTCGATTCCAAAAGCGTCAATTATTTTTATTTATTGTGATTATAACTTGCAAATGTCATACTTTCGTTCTTAGTGCTCGTTATTATTTTGCCGTCATTTTAACTTGGTTTGTTAATTGTTGTTTCTCCCTTACTTTATCAAATTTCATTGTAATTAATTAATTATGGTAGGTTTGCTTAAATTTGTTAATTTTTAATGGACAATATGTGTGTTTTTTAGGTTTTTGTGTTGGTACTTTCTGTTGGTTCCTTTTAAATGCTTCAAGATATGATCGATTCATTGTCAAAATAAGCTTTCAGTTTGTTGAAATACAATTTGCTTTTGTACAACGCAAGCGCTGTGTTGCACCATTAATGAACGCCGCTCAACGTTAAACGTCGTTTGTAAAATCGGCCCAAAAAGAAATGACGTAGCCTCGTTAAAGGGAGATCTCCCGAAGATTCGCGAGGTTGTACCCTGTAGAGAGGCTACTGTAACGAACCGTAAGACGAATGCGTACAGCGAAAAATGTGGGTGTCAAAGCGAACAAGTGAGAGCATACATACTTACGCGCGTGTTGGAGAGGACGCGAAAGTAGTGCCAACGGAGCCGTAGTCTAGAAGGGATCACCATAGACAAGGAGAACGATAGCTCTCACGGCCTTTGATTTATGGTCTACAATAAAATTATAATAAGACACTCATATTATAGAATTTTTGAGAATGCACTTATACTGGAGCCAGCTTGTTGCCAATCTGCCGGCTTAAAAGAATAATAGATCCGATTAGTAAATTTGATAATTTAACGGCATTATTAATTCCAGACGTGTAGATACAATACATAAGCGGGCTAACAAATTGTTTTAATACGATCCAGACTCAATACAGATATTAAATAATTAAAGAAGGTTAGAATAAGAATTTATGTTAGGAATTTTACATCTACAAATTATGTATTAAATTATCGAAATAGAAGTAATAAACAACATATATTAAAGAATAGGCATACGACGAAATATAACTGTTATAGTGAAAACATAAACTAGATTTAATTAAACAAGTGTAAATTTTGATCTTACTGTAATATTTTTGACTGGTGAGAATAAGAAAACACTAACTTGCGGAATACTCCTTTAATAATATAACAAATATTTAGTACAACCACTCAGTACCCAAGGTTGGTAGAATGTATATTGTTAAGGTTGCCTTGGTTTAAAAACAGCCTGCGCAAGTAATGTCGTCGGTGGTTACAGACTGATAGAACATATTATATTCATCAAATTAAACGTTGTTAGGAAGAAGTATAAACGTATTTACTTTTATTTTACTTGATGTTTAAAATTAAAAGATTCTCAATAATTTTAGTGCAATTCTCAATAAATTAATACCTTATCGTTATATATACAAAAAGGATCTACATATGATTCTACTATTTTCTATTATAGCAGACATTGTGGTAATTAGAGAATAATATAATATATTTTATAATGTATTTTACTAAATAAAAATAAAAAAAAATAACAATCGACTGCATGTTGCATAACTGTTGCAATAAATTTCGTGATGATCTAATGATGTCTTAATAGCAAATGCCAGATGACTCTGCTGGGGAAGTGCACGGTGGAGAATTACGAAAGCAATATATAAATAATGTAATATTTATATAGACAAACAAAATTACGAAAGTTACAACTAAAAACCTGTTGTGTTAGAAGTTACTTAAAGAATAAAAAACCAAAAGAAACTAAACCAACAGCTCAGTTATTTTTTTTCGGCAATTGTCGCCCGTAGAACTGCACCCCAAAAATAAATCTGTTATTCGAACTGCAACTTTCTTAAATATGAGGAGTGCTATCTAACTCTTAATGTAAACATACGCAGGACTACTGATTGCTTGGCACTACTTTCGCGCCCTCTCCTACACGCTCTTAAGTATGTATGCTCTCACTTGTTCGCCATAACACCCGCATTTTTCGCTGTACGCATTCGTCTTGGGGTTCGTTGCAGTAGCCTCTCTACAGGGTACAACCTCGGGAAACTTCGTGAGATCTACTTTTAACGAGGCTGCATCATTACTTTATTTGCCAATTGACAACTGGCCCTTAGGGTTTAAAAATGCAAGCCACCATCTAATATTCAGAAGGCACTCTAGCTTCTATTCAGTTTTTAGAAAATAATGAGAAATAAAATATTCTTTTTTGCAAACAAATAAAATTATACAATTATGGTATTGATACAGCAATATTTGTATGCGCTCGTACAGTAAAAAGCTACAATTAAATGCCAAACATATACCCTTGCTGCTTCTCTACACAACGGTGTGTGTAAACAAACATTAAAACTAGATTATTTGGTAATTAAATCCAGATCGGCACTTGCAGTATTTGTACCATACATGCAACAATATGTATGCGTTGCACGCACTACCATCGCACTTCATCCGAATTCATATTTTTATATTTGTATTTAATTAATTACAGCGGTTTCCATATGTAGGCACATCGAAATGCGTAACTGGTTTACGGTTTTTAGCGCGATATGTGCGTGTTGTGTAGGATTTGTGCGGTCGCATATTATTTTGACGTATTTTTAATTAATATTTTTATCGTGCACGGATTTCGTTCGAGTCCATAGAATACGCCAAAATTCATGAGGTAATGCATGAGCGCGTGTTTTGATTTGAAAATTCGTCAGTGGTATGTATTCCTGTATTCTAGAAAATACGCTGGGTATTTATTCCGCTATCGAGAGTCGTTCCTCACATATAAATTGACACGAATGTTATTTTTACGAGTAAAGCGGATAGACTGAGGTATAATCTCCATATTTCATAATTATTGTCAGAATGTGTGTCGTTGATCCTTATTATTTTGATTGTTATATTCTGACTGTTTTGGCAGATATTAGCAAGTAAAGAAATAAAATATTCATTAGATTTTCGACCTTTTGGGATATTTCCACTTTCCAATCTTTATGATGAAGTACATAAATTTTGCGAAAGATCAGGTATTTATTAGGAAACAGCGTTTCAATTTTCCTCAATACTTATTTATTTTTGAAACCTAACGACGAACAATATCAAGTTGACACAAGTTGCACGGACTTCACCAAAGTGCTAGACACTGTTCAGCATGACTTAGTCTTACACAAATTAGATAGTTTTGGCATTTCTTCAGATCTGAGGTTTTCCAATCATATTTATCTGAGCGTACCAATTATGTTGAGTACCGTGGTTTTACATTTTATGAGTATTGTTATGTTCAATATTTACATCCGAAATCAACTGTCAGTCTTAGACGGTTAGGGTATTCAGGATAGCCACCCGATAATAATGAAATTCGCTCGGAGAAAAAGCTAATTTCGAAAGCCACAATTTTCCCCCCCCCCAGGCCCGCTGGCCTTGGAGTGACGACATTATATCAAATATATAAGTCCAAATAACGACGATCTTAGTGGAACAAGCACAGATTCACTCTTCTTTTTATTCTCTAAATTTCACAACTCTTCAAAATTAAGGTAAAATTCTCCCAAAACAAACATCAGGGTGTATTCGAAGACATTTCTCACATTAATTCGTAAATTAAGTATCTACCGTAAAGTTATTAAGTAAATCGTCAGTAAAATATGTCATGTTTATATTATCAGGTGTATTCTTAGCATAAAGTTGCATAATTCCAGTCACCTGGTAGCGTCACCACATTCATTCTCTCATGTTATTTCTATAAATAACTTAATTCATCGAAATTCATCATAAAATGTATATCTGGGTAGAAATCATTAAAATTTGCTGTGGAAAGAAACAATCGCTATCGCGATTAAATAAAGCAGAAGAGGGACGCCAGTAAATTCATCAATTCTGGTTAAGCTTCAGTCGAGTTAACTAGTGTTTTGGCTGCGGTCTCCATTCAAAGTGTTCGATATAGCAATTAGAAAGTAAATATAAAATAAAGGAGATAGGTTCGAGGTTAGAAAGGCAGATTTCCTGCAAACGTCATAGGAAGCATAGTGTTTATATGACATCTTAAGAATTAAGGTTAGTGTATGTTTTCAATTTTAATATTCGCTAATATCCATTAATTTACATCAAAATTCATAAATAATTGCCAAAAGGGTATCAGAGAATACTCTCGATCCCACAAAAGAGTTTAGAATTTTAATTAAATTGCAAAAATTCCAATTTTTTTAACAATTTTCCCTGAAAAAACATTTCAAATTTGGCGTCCAATCGTTCAGGCAATTTTAATTTTAAAATTTTGTTATAAGCTGACAGAAAAGTAAGGTAAGTCACAAAACGCCTAGAAATAAGGATGGAGGGGACAATGGCGATGCATCTGACTTAAGGGATAAGTTCGGGTACTTTACTAAATCGATGGAAGATAAGATAGACGGGGCATTTAATCGGTTTCGTATAACGGAGAGCATGCGAAACGTATTGATGAAATGGAAGCATGCAATCGTCAGTTATTAGGTCAAAATTTAAGTCAAAATAATCGTCAAGTCAAACAGTCTCAAGTTATCTCGCAGGTCGATAATTTATGTCCGAGTTTGTCGAAAGTTCGTTGATTAACTTTAAATTAAAGAAGGTTTTACCTAAGCTCAATGGCAGAGACGATAACCCAATACAATTCGTAAAGGCTTTAAAACGTCTTGTTTCATCTAAAACGAATCTCCCGGAGCTATTGGCGTTAATAACATCATCTTTGGTTCATATGGTTTGGTATAATTGAGAATTCCTTTCAAAATTTTCCTGAATTCGAATCGCTTTTCCTAAACAAGTACTGGGGTGAAAATATCCAAAGTAAGGTGAGAGCCGATCTCTTCACCGGAAAATACGATTCATCAAAAGGGTCCTCGAAAGACATCTATATATGACATTCGTTAATATCCATTAATTTACTTCAAAATTCATAAATAATTGCCAAAAGAGTATCAAAGAATACTCCCGATCCCACAAACGTGTTTAGAATTTTCATTAAATTGCAAAAATTCAAATTTTTTAACAATTTTCCCTGAGAAAACATTTCGGTATACATGACGAACTGGCATACTTCAAGGCTCCGTGTTAGGACCGACATAATCAACTATATTTCATCTCGCTGTTTGTTATATGCGGATGACCTTAAAGGTTTCCAAAAAATCGAAGGTGTTGAAGATTCTGAATTGTTGCAAAACGACTTAAATGCTCTTGAGGATGGAGTTCAGATAACATGTTATTTTCCAAAACGAACAAATGCAAATGCATGACCTTTAATAGAAAACAGCGGAGAACGTTTCTATATAGAATTTATAATTTTTCTCTTGAAAGGTGTGACTTTTTCAAAGATCTTGAAGTAAGTTTTGACAGAAAATTACATTTCAATTTACGTGTCTGTGACATATGTACTTACTCTCTAAAAATGCTTGGATTTCTTACTAGTAGCACAAAATATTTGGGTAATAACGTGCCTATAAATGTTTTTAATGCATTTATTGGATTTAAGCTTGAATATTGCTGTATAGTATGGTCCCCAGGTTATGGTAAATATATCGAAATGATAGAGAAAGTTCAAAGAAAGCTTCTAAAAACCCTGTATCTCATTTATTCCATTTCTTTTGCCTCATAATTACTCGTACAACCTATTGCTATCAGAGTTCGATTATAATTCATTTGCCAATCGCAAACTTATTTACGAATTTAATAACATGTTCCTTGCTCCGGGATTATTGTAACTTTTGGGATTTTACGTTCCCGGTTTAAGTATTCGGCATCAGAAACTTTTTGTCTTCCCTCATTTGCTACTAAACGTCACGCTTTCTCACCTATTCTTTCTGTGTGTAAAAGAAAAAACTAAATACATATTGTGCTGATATTGATATGTTTATTGTTTCGTTGAATTCTTTAGAAACACTCTTGTATAACAAGTTTAAACAAAATCCTTAGTTAATTTACTTTTTGTGTTTTTGTATGACTGAATAGTCTTTTTTTCTTTTTTTTAATACTTTTTGCAATGTAATTTTATTTTTTTTTACAACCTCTCATAATGATGTGTATACATCTGTTATCATATAATTAGCAGTTTGGCTGCTCTTAGATAATAAACATATTATTATTATTACATCTTAATGATAGAAACCAGGTAGTTTTCATTAATGACAGAAAATCGGATGTGAGTAATATTGGGATGGGCGTTCTGCAAGGCCCGATTCTGGGGCCACTCTTATTTTTGAGTTTTATAAACGACCTTCCAAATTCTATTAGAAATTTTTGTTCTGATATTGTTTGAATTTTCAAATGAAGAAATATAATTGAAGTATCCGTTTCTTGGTTACATATGTAAGGCAAAGAAGGAAAATGGATATGGGGGAAATTGAAGGGAAGAGGTCACCCGCACTGTTTCGCTCTTAATGCAACTAATGTAACCAAATGCAAAAAAAAAATGTCAAAAGAATACACCTTTAAACGTGAGTAAATAAATATCATAATAATATGCTAGAAGTGTTGTGCTTTGTATGGAAACATCGAGTGCCACACACAAAGTTAAACTATTTAATTGCTTGCCGGAGCCCTTTAAAGAAATTATCAACCGACAATTTACTAATGCGTTGAAAGATTTTCTGCCTAAATTGCTGCAGTATCAATGATTTTGTCTCTAATTTTTGAGACGTACAACATGCTAGTGCTACAATGGCTAGTTATAATTAAGACGGGCACAGAGAACTACGCGCCAGATTAGAAGTGAGATTGCCACGCCCATGGCGCGACGTTTGTATGCAGTTGAACCGGCACGGGCTACTTCAGCAAATGAAATTATTGATTCATTGCAACAGTTTCTCTTCAACCCTTAGCAGCGTTAGTCGTAATTATAGAGATAAATATGTGTCCAACGTACGCAAAGAAAACAAACGACCATTGGCTAATAAAGTCACTAAATTTATGAGTGAATTTTCGGATTTGAACTATAATGGAACTAAAGTACTGTATAGAGTTTGCAAGATACCTTTAATGTGCTGGAAAAAAGGCGACTGTAAAAGACATATAAATAGTGTACAGCACAAAAAATTAGAAAAATGGCGTGCAACCTCAAACCCAACGTAAGTTGGATTTACTTTTGATGTTTATGGTGGTCTACCGCTTCGCTTACTCGATAAAGAACCGTTTCGACAATTTTGTACGAAAGCTACGGGACGAAATAATTCAACAACGAATCGAAATTAATATTATTTCGTTCTTGTATTGAAGTGCCTACCTAATAAGAAAAGTTTCTTTGCGTAAATGCAATATATACACAACAACTAGCCTTCTGAGCACTTAACAGCAGTGCGTGAGATAAGTTTATTTGCTGGTCGACGACGTCCTTGGCAAACTTTAGACTCTTCTCGAAACAATGAGAAACCACACAAACTCAAGATCGTTTAATCAACGTTGCCGCAGTGGGGGTTTCATGACGGCTTCGTTTCACCGGCTTGTTTAATTCATTTTCGTCCTACTTTTACGTATTCATCCAGCGTATGTACGCTTCAAAGCTCAGTTTTTAATGTAATAAGATTGGAATTGTTACAAAAGTGTAATAACCTCGGTTGTATTTCAGCATTTGTAATGAAAAGTATTTTTTTTTATTTTTTTGCACATCAAAAACGAAACTTGTTGAGAAGGAAAGATTTATAATACCGTATTTGCATTTAGATTAAACCTACGATATGATTTTTTTAGTTCAGTCGGTTGGTTTTCAACCGTTGGGTACTTACTTTCATGTTTTAAATTGGTAGTAATATTGAGAATGTTAAATAAGTACTGTTATGAGTAACGCTGGCCACGAGCGGTACCGCGCATCGGCGTAGAATCAGTTCAGACCGAGAGGAACAGTAGTATTACTTCATCTGCGGAGCAGTACGGACATTTTTGCTGCCGGTCATTTGCGCAATTGTTTATCTGTCCTAGAAAAATTATAATTTCGTCTGCAAAACGACCGCGGTCGGACAAACTTCGAAAATTTATTGCAGAAATTCCAGACTTAATATATGAAGGTGCTAAAATTAAATGTGTAATCTGTAAAACCCCGTTAATGTGTTGGTCCAGACAACATTGTCTACGACACGTAAATAGTGAAAAGCATGTCTCAAAAAGAAATTGCGCACGAGACAATGAAAAATTTATATTTAATTTATGCGTTACGTCTATTGCATGTAATATACCGTTTAATTTACTAGACGAGGAACCATTTATCTGCTTTTGGAATAACTATTCGGAGTGCAAATTACCAAGTCGAACATCGCTACGAAGAATTGTGCCATCTGCGCGCGAACATATTGAACAAAAAATAGAATCGGAGTTGAAAGATCAAAAATTGTGATTATGTGTCGACGAAACAACAGATCGGAAGGAACATTCTGTTCTTAATGTAATGGCACGCAAATTGGAACCTCATCAATCGGCACCTTCAATTCTATTAGTCTCCAAACGAATACAACAGTGTACTGACTCGCAAGTGAAACAGCTGATTAAATAAACACCACTCTCTTCCATTATTTAAAATTTGACTTTTTTGTATTAGTTTTATAAGCGGGTATGGTGTTAAATTCGGAAAGGATATTTTTGGCTTATAAGATGTTATTAAAATGAAGCGATATGCAAATTGTGTCAGGTTTTCTTATCTTTATAATATAATGTGTCTAATTTTTTGAGCGGAAGTGCGAGAATTTTATCTAAAGTTTTTAGAAAAGTGATTAATAATGTTAATACTCGTTGTATGTAATAGTTCCTTGGATTGTTTGTACATCCCTTTTAATAGAGCGAAGAAATATTGCAATCAAATAAATGAATTTATCTATTTGAGCTTAGCTCGTTACTAATTTTGCTATTCAGTATTATAGCGATTCAAACGATTGTAGGAGAGCCAATCAAGTTAAGCGAATTACATTATCTTTCCTGTATTTCTGCATTGTACTTTATAAAAATGCTTGAAATAGTAAGAAAAAGCCCGGGAATGAAATTGTGTCATTGTATCGTCTGCCTGTACGATCACATATTGGACAAATCATTACCTTCAAAAATTAAGGTTTTTATAGTTTGTAAGTAAATTATCCTTTATCTGTACAGACGATTTCATTATCAAAGCTTACGTAAATGCATGAACTAAATGTTTCCTGCCTTCAGACTAAACCCGGATAGTATTGGTTAGTTACAAACAGATGTCGCATTCTTTTCTAATGAAAGCTCTGCCTATATACTCAAATCACTTTCATCATAACTCGGTCTCGGACCGAGCTCCGAGTTCGCAACTGTCTCAGAGTAAGGTCTTCCGTAGTTTACCTTACCCCTACAAATCTACCGAATGCTTAAATGGGTGAACGTGTAACATCCTTATTTCGTTTACTTGTTCTTTCAACCATTATGATTGAAGGGGCAAGTGGATGAGGGGGTCACATTTAAAAAAATCTACCTCTTGTAATGAATAAGTTTCATGAAAACTCAAATATTTGACCATATATTATTAATCCACAAGCCCTTCTTACTAATCAAACTGCATTTGAAAATAATCATTCAATAAAAAGTCCCAGCTAACCCTATTAAAACCTAATTTATTAAAAAACAGTTTTTGTAACATAATTCATCCGCTTGCGCCTTCATTATAACGCTACATAATTTGTTTAATATAGAATGTTTTAGTTATTCAAGTAATTGTTGAAATTTGTGTAATCTAATTCGTTATATTAGCATTTCAATAAGTACGATACCATACACTCGCACAATTGTTGAAATATAAGTAGAGCCCGGTAACAGGGAGCCGTGCCATAGCCGTACCTGCCTAATATACAAAAACAATAGTGAGAAAATAGAAGAAAAATAATAGAACTAATACATAATTATAATTTATGAAAAGTAGTGAAACACTCACCCTTTTAAGTAGCCTTGGCTACGGAACAGTAAAACTAGAAGCACCATTAACATCATATGGATAAGAGTGGTGGCAAAAAGTTGACACCATTAGATGTGTCTCCGCAGTTGTCTCGATGAGCGAAGTTCGCCGTGGTGAGAAAATTAGTTTATATTTTGAAAAAAAGCGTTCAACATCTACCGATGTTATGCATGATTAAAATACTCTTTGTACTTAGTCAGTGGATTATTTGATATAACATCACAAATTTGTTTTAGAGTACTAAAATTGGGATCTTTCTGTAGCACACTCTCGAACTTTTCTAAAACGCGATTATATTTTGCGTCATGGATAGTCAGTAGCTGTGTATGCACTCCATAATTTGCAGAGATTCCAATAATTATAACGATCTATTTTGTAATTGGTCTATTGCGTCAGCTAATCCTTTATAGCAGCTACGAATATTTTTTAAATCTGTTTCAACGGAAATATCTTGAAATTTCGACTGGCTCTCCTTAATAGCTGCAGCTTCGGCAGGATTGAATTGTACAACAATAGCTTTTACTGTTTTGAAATATTCAGCATAATAAAAAGCTGCCTGCAACCATGTTCCCCAACGAGTAAGAAGTGGCTCCGGTGGTTGGCGAATACCAAGACACTCTGTGTGAAATGATTGTAGACGTTTGGGAGATTTCAAAAATACTTTTGTTGTGCTTGCTATTAATGCATCTATCTTGGGAGAGCATTGTCGAATGGTTTCTGCCGTAAGATGTAAAGCATGCACTTTACACGTAATATGTCAACACTTGCAACCATGTTCAAGAAGAGAACGGCCTACTGAACGCATTATCGCTGCGCCATCGCTCATAAACATCAACACTTTTATCTTTTGAAATTTGAAATTTTTCCAACGTACTAAGTACAACCTTCGTAATTGCTGTAGCAGCACACTCTTGTAGTCTTAGGCAAGTTAGTAACAGTGGTAATGTAGGTTTACTAGGGTCTAGTATGCGTACCATAATATTTACAATTGATTTTTTTTACAGTCTGTTGTCTCGTCAACACATAACCAAAGAAACTGTTTTTTCAATATGCGTTTCATTTTCTTTTCCACGTCATCGCGTACAAATGCAACACGCTTACGTGCCGTTTTCTCCGTTGGCATCCGCAACTCGGGATTGTATTTGTCCCAAAAGTCCTTAAACGGTTATTTATCGAGTAAGCCTAGCGGCAAATTATAGTTTATCAACATAAGAATTACATAAAAAAGTGCACTTCCCGGTGGCATACCCAATTTTCGTTTTCTATGCTGTGCGGAATTTACGTGTCTTGTACAGTTCCACTTCTTATTTGACACCAAATGTATTTTGCACACTTTACAAACTATCTTACTCCCGTTGTAAAACAAATCGGGAAAGTCAGAAATAAACTTATTTACTATGTCTTGAAAGGGTCGTTTTTTAGCCTTCGACATGTTCACTAAAAACTAGAATTAATAACTACGTCTGTATCAATAAAATCAAAACGCACTACACTAAATAATAACTACAATTAATAGCTACGTCTATATCAATAAAATCAACACGCCTTATCCGCTATCCAATGCTAAATTGAACTTACTGATGATGATTTGTCGTATTGTATCATAATCGGCCAGCCCTCCCCGCCCACCTAAACACAGTCACACCACCACTGCGATTACTCTTCAATTACCGGGCTCTAAATATAAGTTTATTGTAGTAAACGTTGCAAGTTTTGCGTCACTCCTACAAAATTATTTCCCTAATTGCTACAAATTGTCTGCGTCACGGATACTATTTGTAATGACATTTGCTACAATTGTAGAAGCTATTTCAACTTTTTTTTGTGTATTGGATGACCAATAAACAAAAATTAGCCATGCAGCTTTTTATTTAAATTTTAAGCATGGATATTACATTTTTACTTTACTTTCATCAGAAATAGGGTAGTTATGGAGAAAGTATACGTATGCGTCTGCCTTTGATAACATCGCAAAACCGTAAATTATAGTGTCGTTATGTCTGGCTTATTTTACTGTCCCTTACATGCAATGCAGACCTCATCTCTCTCTCTTCATCTCGAACACGAAGTGAACAATTGGTAATAGTAAACAAGCTCAACCGACACCAGAAATAAAGAGAAATCAAAAAGAAATATTTCAATATAATGGCTTATTTTCTGATGTATGCATTTTGAAAGAATTCCAAATTATCCTAGAATATTTACGAGGATGCCAGAATTCCTTGCCAAACACTACACAACTGGGAAAGTCTGGGATATCTGGCGTTCAAGGCATTTCTCCGCATTGCATTTTAAGACACTGCGTCAATTTTATTGACTCTTCAAATGTAGAACTAGTTTCATTCCTACGTTAAATGTTTGCATTAGAATCATTATATTCTCGATGCTGACAAAACTGATCATATCACCTCAACGTCCGGATCTTTACTGCTAGACGTAAATGCGGCAATTTTAGTTCTTTATAACAATTTAATCGTAGTTTATAAGGTAAATTGTCGCTAATTAAGGCTTCTTAAATCCAGTTATCATAACGCGAAACTTTAATTAAACCCTTACTATGACAATTACAACAAGCACTTATCAGAAATAGACGTGTTACGAATAATGGTCGTGGCGGTTGAGCAAGGGTAGGGAACCGGTATAACAAACTCAGAGCACTAAAACAACCGTCACCTACAGCTGTACAATACTGACACCAGCTACGTACTCTCTAGATTGCACAACGTCGGATTAGATGGCTCGGCGAGGGGTTGCGAATAAGCTTTAGCGGCTTGGCTCCTGCCCCTGCTGCCGCGTATGCGAATGGCTCGATTTCCGCTGAGCGCGTAAATATCTGGAATAAGGCATTTACGTGCGTAGCGTCGAATTAAATGGAAGTGTATTTTCGGGATCGATTCAGTTCGCTAAAGTATCTAATTTTCTTATCTTATATGCCGAGAAAATGGATGCACGCGGTGATTATGGCAGATAGTGGATAAGGTTAAAGCGAAAAGATGTGAAAATGTCTTCGATCCCATGTACAGAATGTTTTACGATCGAAAGGGAAGCAAAATATGCATAAAGACGCTCGCCAATATTACTGACTTTGTTATCACAAAAGATATATTATGCAAGCCCACATACGGAAAAATAAAAAAGAATCACATGGCAATGAATTGTTCATAAAGGATGTAACGCATGCCATTGTCTATATTAACTCAAATACCATTCTTAATCTCTAAGGAAAATAAGCTGCTGCCTAAATGTAATCCAGAAATTAACTTTCATCTTCCAAACTAATGCAAGGTTCTAATTTTTTTGTAAAATGACCTATTAATGGCTAATAAGAGAAACTTGACAGCATTTTAGAATGACCAGGACCTTCAAAGAATCTGACTGTACAAATAGGTATCTAAAAATTGCTATGGGATATTAAAGTATCTTATGCAAAGCTATAAAGGATTGAGATGTTTTATCTCAGGGAAATTGTTCAAAAATTGGAAATTCTGTTAATTACTTAAATTGAACTGTAGAATTCAGGAGTATTCTTACACACTCTTTCGGCAATTTTAAACGAATTTTCATCGATGAAAGCTTGACTAGAATTGATGAATTTAATTAGCGTGCTTTCTCTCCTTTATTTAAATCGCGATGGCGATTGTTTCTATCCACAGCAAATTTTGACGATTTCTTTCCAAACGTAATATTGTGATGAATTTCGACGAATAAAGTTATTTTTAGAAGTAAGATGGGAGAATGAATGTAGTGACACTACTAGATGACTCAAACTAGACGCCTCTATGCTAGAAAACCTCTACGATAAGCCTAAAATACTAAAACGTTCTGACATAAATGAAGATTCCTTAATGAAACATATTTAATAATTTAATAATAATATACGAAATAATGTTAGAAATACCTTTGAATTTACCCTGTTGTGTACTTTAGGAGAATTTTACATTAATTTTGAAGATTTACGAGATGAGGAGAATGAAAAGAAGAGTAGTTTCATCTCTGATTCACCAAGATCGTCATTGGCTAGAGTTAAATTAAATTTATAGTACTCCCACTCCAATGCCAGTCGACCTACGTGGCTACGAAAAATAGCTTTTATCCGCCAGAGAGAATTTCATTTCTATCGGGTGGCTATTCTGACTACCCTATACGGTTTAGAGTGACAGCTGGGCTTTCCGATGTAAATATTTAACACAACAGTACACATTATACTTTGATCTGTCGCGGGCCTTTGACACTGTTAATTTCGATTTCCTCTTGGATAAACTTGACGGATATGGTGTCAGGGGTCCTATCAATAGTTGACTACGTTCTTTTTTGTGGGGTCGTGACAATGCTGTCAGGTGAGATATTTTGGGGGCCTTGTGTTCTTGATTTCGGAGTTCCTCAGGGATCGGTGCTGAGACCACGTTTGATTTCATTGCTCGTAAATGACTTGCCTTCTTGTATCACCACAGACGATGTGTCGATGTTCGTGGTCTCGGCGGCGGCACCCGATGATCGGGATTAAATTAATACCGTTTTGTGCGAGATGAAGAGTTAGTGCTTAACCAACAGATTAATTTTACATATTAATAAAACTATTTCATACATTTTTACATCCGTAAGATAATACTTGAATGCTTCTTCAGAAAATATAATACAGCGTTAAGCCAGCAATATAAATTTCTAAGTTCTGGGTTGGTTGAACGATTGAGATGGTCGAGAAATATAAATACAATATTTGAAAGAGTCAATAGTAGTTATTATGATATAAGGAAACTTAAACCTATTTTAAATAGAATAGATCCAGCAAGTATATATCACTCAGTGGTGTACTGTTACATGCAATTTAATATTATTACTTGGGGAGCATCTGTAGATGTAGGCAGGCTCTTCGTTGCACTGAAGCGTGTAATTAGGATGATATTCGATGTTTCTCGTAGGGAGTCATGTCAGGACTCTCGCAAACTTTTCACTCACGCCTCACATAGTTGTGTTTGGTGCAAGTGGGAGGCGTACGAGGGCCCTGACATCTGAGATGGATATTGATGTACAATGAATACACAGACCAATTGGAATAGTTTCAAGAAAAGTTCTCAAAACGTTTACATTATGTCAAGTACGATAAACACCCCGGAAATCGTTGCATCGGTTGTCCCAAAGTTGCAGCTTTAAACTACCTTTTAAACATATATGTAGGTATATGGTACAAATGCTAATGCATTATTCTTATTGATTTTATTTTTATATTCGAAAGTTTATTGCTTTTGTAGCATCAAGTACTTAGCCGGTTCACCATTAAATAGTTCTCTATTTACTGGTTTTAAAACCGATTAATAAGAAATAAATACTTAATACTATGAATTTATATGAAAACTAATAATGATGCAAGAACTGTGGTAGTATGACAAACAACAGAGAGTATCCAACTCCTCACCACAAAAATTTTTTTAATTAATTCGAACAGCTTTCAAAGTCTCACTGGCCCATTTTCAACGGTTAGAAAAATCTGATTTAGTTCGACTCGGTTAAAATGGGCCAGTGAGCCTTTGAAAAGCTGTCGATTAATTAATACTATTGTGTGTGAGGAGTTGCGATACTCCGTGTAATATACTAAACTTGATAAATTAAATTGATATCCAAAAAAATGTTTGTCAATGACATACAATAGCTATAAAGTCGCTATGCAACTTAGTTGATTTATACAGTGCGTTCAATGGCTAATGAAAAGGTAAAATATAGGAAGGCTTATTGAATTCAACAACTTAAGGTCATGAATCTTTCTTAGGTGGACGAATGCAGAAATTGTCCTGTAATTGGGTATTTGTTACATGTAGAATAACTAAATTTGTTATTAGTCTTCTCAGAAGCTTTTCTTTATTTGGGACCATCCTCTATAAACAAGAAGTAAATCGAGTAGAGAAGTTATTGCATAAAATGTAGTTATACAAATACTGTTTGTATTTTAGTTAATGTTTAAATACTTACTTACTTGCATAATCCTTGTGCCTCTCTACCTCTTCAGAGATGTAAGGCGCGTGGAGTTGAGTTTCCCAAGTTGGTCTCTTCCATATTTCTTTCCATGATTTTCTGTTCTGTGTGGCCTGCCTTATCCTCTCCCACAGTACTCCTTCTTATATCCTCCAACCATATTCGCCTAGTGCGGTCTTTTGTCCTTTTCTTGCTTCCCTGGCTTCAAACACTTGTTTAACCATCCTTTGCTCGGACATCCTTTCTACGTGTCCATACCATCTCAGTTGTGCTTCCCCATTTTTTTCTGCTATGGGTCTTAGCTTCAAATTTTATCTGAGCGTTGTGTTTCTAATCTTGTCCGTTCTATTTTACCTTCTATTTTCCTAATAAACCTCATTTCTGTAGCTGTTATCTTTCTTTTCTGTCTGTCGGTCATTGTCCACGTTTCTCCTCCAAATAAAAGTATTGGTGCTGCTACCTTCTTAAATATCTGAGTTCTAGTATTTTTTGGAATCTCTATATTCCCTAGAAAAGTATTTTTAATGCTATTAAACAGTCTTCCTCCTGCTATCTCTCTCTCCTTATCTCTTCCGTCTTCCGACAATATTGACCCCAGATATTAAAATTTTTGTACCTGTTCTAGTTTTTCTTTTTCTATTTTTATTACATGTCGTTTTTTGTTCCTTCCTATTATCATAGTCTTCGTCTTTTCATTGTTGATTGTCATGTTTATTTTCTCTAATGCTTTCTTGTAGCCCCGTGTGTTCATATTTAGTGTTTTCTCGTCTTTTGCAATGGTAACCATATCGTCGGCATAGCATAAATCCGATATTTCTTCTTCATTTTCCAAAAGCCTATCTCGTATGGTCCTACTCTGCTCTCTTTGCCTCTCTAGTCGCTTCCTCTAGAATCAGCGAGAAAAGCAAAGGGCTCAGAATATATCCCTGTCTAAGACCCATGGTTGTTTCAAACATGTTAGAGCTGCCTTGTCTTGTTCTCATATAATTTCTTGATTCTTTGTATAAACTTTGTATACCCCTTATTAATATTTCTGGTATTTCTCTTTTTCTCAGTGTCTCCCATATGTGTTCTCTTTTCACCCTGTCAAAAGCTTTCTGTAGGTCCATAAAACACAAGTGGACTTCCTTATCTTCTCTTATTATTTTGTCTCCCAACTGTCTCATTATAAATGTCGCATCGTTTGCTCTGGTCGGAATCCGAACTGCGTTTCTTCTAAAGTACCATCAAGTTTTCTTCTTAGTCTTTTTTCTAAGATTCTAGTATATATCTTTGATACTGTGCTAGTTAGTGTTATGCCTATGTAGTTCTAACAGTCTTTGGTGTCCCCCTTCTTATAGGTATATTGGCGTTATAATTCCTGTCGTCCAATCCCTAGGTGAATTATTCTCCATCACTATGTTCATGATATTTTTTAGTTCTTCTATGGCTGTGTGCTTACAGCTGACATGATCTGTGATCTTATCATGTCCAAGTGCCTTTCCTAATTTTAATTTCCTGATTGCCTCTTTTACTTCTTCTGTCTTTATTTCCTCTGTATCCATTAATTTTATTTTTGGTTCCGATATTATATCTCTAAGTTGGTTTTTGGTTGTTATGTCATTTCCGTCTAGTAGCTCTTTGTAGTGTTCTCTCCATCTTTCCATAATTTTATCTTCCTCCTTCAATACATTTCCTTCTTTATCCTTTATATTTGTTATTGTCTCTACCTTTTTCTGTCTCATGTTCTTAATTACACCGAAGAATAGCTTCTAGTTGTCCTTATATGCCTCTTTCATTTATTCTCCAAATTTCTGCCATGATTTTCTTTTTTCTTCTTTTATTATTCTTTTAACCTGAGTCCTTTGTTGTCTGTAATCTTCATAGTATTGTTGATCTTTTGTTTGTAAATATTTTTTCTTTTTATTTTTAACCGCTACTTTGACTTTCTCTGTCCACTAATTTGTCTTTTTAATATTTCTGTTCGCTTTTTTTGTTGAACCGCAAGAACCCTCAGCAGCTATTAAAATAATATCCTTAAATTGTTTTCATCTCTCTTCTACTCCTATTTTCCCATTATTTGTTCTCAGTTCGTCTTCACATATAATCTGGAATTTTTGTTTTATTTCATTCTGTCGTTGTTTGTGACATATAACTTTGGAGTTTATAATCTTTAGTACCATTTTTAACAGAAAATTGTCACTTTCTAATTCTGGACCTCTTCTAACATCAATATCTTTTCCCAAGTTTATCTATGTATCAAAAAATAGTCTATGATGGATTTTTCAATTTTTTATGTTACTTGTCTTGTTATTTTATGAATTTCTTTTTTCTTAAAATGTATGTTACCAATTTTTAATTCATTCTTCAAACTTATCTCTATTATTCGTCCTCCTTTATCATTTCTCACTGCCTCTCCTTGTTTACCCAGGCACCATTCTATTTCTTCATTCTCCCTTCCCACTCTTCCATTTAAGTCTCCCATTGTAAGTATCCTACCAGTTGTGCTGTCTATCTCTTCTTGTAGATCATTAAAAAATTTATCTTTTTCTTTCATTCTTGCACTGTTGTTTGGCCCATAGCATACTATTAATGAATATTCTTCGTCTTCTCCATCTTCTTTTATTGTTACCGATAGGATTCTTTCGTTAATCATCTTTTCATTTTTAATGTTCTTCATTTTTTCCCCTTTGACCAACATTACTACTCCCGCTCCTGTGTTTTCCTCCTGTTTCACTCCAGACCAGTACATCCAATATCCTTTATGCAACTCTTTACAGCCTTTTCCTTTTCTTTTTGTTTCTGTAATTTCTACGTAGTGTAGCTTCATCTTTTCCAGTTCTTCTGTCAGCTCCTCCTCCTTTCCATGTTTAAGTACGTAAGCTAAATTTACCTTTTCCAAATTTACTTTTCATAAAGGATTTCACCTACATTTACATTTTAGCGTTGTTGATAACTACACTCACGTGCAAAGAAAGTTTTCACCGAATAGTACGCCGTTAATTAATACGAAATGTGTAAAATTTGACCAAATATATAGTATCCGTAACTTACTTTGTCGTAGTATTGGACATAGACATTCACTTCCAGGCCTACTGTTTTATTATGTATTTTATTTTTTTTTGTTTTCAAGATTGCGATAACAACCGCCAAAATGTAAATTTTATTTGACGGGAAAACTTTAAATTGTGTATGCTTCTATGTTAAACTTCTGTTACATTTTTGCTGTTGTGAAGACTGTTGCGCTGTATTTTTGTTTCTGTCATGTCTCTAAACGCCGAAGATTCTGCAAAAGCTGTAACTCTTGGGGAAGATAGTCGATCGTTGCGTTGTGTCGGTAAAGTTCGTCACTGTACTCATACAGCGGTTCGAAAATGTGTGGAAAGGTTTCGAGAGACTGGCAGATACACGCGAAGACCAGGATCCAGTAACAGAAGAAAAGCAACTGCTCCTGATGATCGCTTTATCACATTACGGGCATTACGAAACCGCACATCTACGTCTGTTGAAACGAGAAATCAACTTATAGAGGTGTTTGATGTTGATGCCAGTATGTGACAGTTCGCCGAAGATTAGCGGAAACAGGATTGCCCTGCATACCACATCATCGAACAGCAAGATTGCAATTTGGTCGTAACCACTTGGCATGGGAAGTAGAGCAGTGAAGTGCAGTATTATTCATAGATGAATCTAGATTCTGTCTATATTTTTCAGGCGGTTGACAACGGGTATGGAGAAGAGCCGATAAATGATACGCACTCTGTACATTCATTAAACGAGTTAATCATAATGGAGGCTTAATTTTATTATGGTGTGGGCCGGTACATCAATAGAAGCTCGTACGGGACTTGTCAGTGGGGAAGGAGGATTCTAAACTGTACACAGATACATTACAGACATTCTGGAAAACCATGTGTGGCATTTGCTCTATTTATTAGCAATAACTTCATCTTAATGCATGATCATGCAAGGCAGCCTGTTACGAGAGTGTTAATGAATATCTTGACGAAGTTGAGATTATCCGTATGGCTTGGCCAGCATGCTGCCCTGACTTAAATCCTATAGAGCATGCTTGGGGTATGTTGGACAAGCGAGTAAGAAGGCTTGCATCACCAGTTTCACCAATGAACTGCGTATTGCACTTCTCGAAATATGGGAGAGTATCCCTCAGGATGATTTCCGCATCGTAGCATAATTGAAAGTACGCAAAGGCGCATACAAGTTGTAATTAGAGCTAGAGGAGGTAATACCAGGTCCTGAAGTGCCTTGGCTCTCATCTGTTCTTAACGGCAACTGTTTAATTTAATTTCTGTGTTTTAAATTTTTTCCTTGTTTTCAAATATTCTTTTTCCTTGATAAATAAGCTCCTGTACACCATCTGTCTTTTTAATCATTATTCTTTTTCACTTTTCAAGGAAAATGTCATCATGATTTAAATTTATTTCAGGTGCAGCAGCCGCTTCCCGATTATATGTTGACGCTATCAGCAAGCTTGCCAGGCAAGCACAACAAGGGACATGGGGTGGATCATCTGATATTGGTGAGTAAAAAATCACGTTTTTAATAATCAATACGGTGCACGCACGCAAGGGATTGTATGTACGGTCCTAGCATCCGTCTTTATGTGTTTAAGTTTGTATTTTGTCGCTTGGTCTAGATCGTAAACTTGCTTCCTTTAGGAGCGAACCTATCCGAGATACTCGCCCGATTTGAGATTGGGCGAAGCGGGTCTATGATAAAGGTCTACTTAATTTAAAACTGGGAAACTTCTTATTTGATAAACATCCATCTATCTTTGGGATAAAATAGGGTTTACTGCATTATAAAGTTTACTTTATTCGAAGGAGGTATTGCAATCGCCATTTCTACAGACTGTAACGCTAGTATAGAATCCTGGCATGTACTAATTTATTAATGCATTTCGATTATAGTTAGATTTTATTTAACGATTTGCATTTAATTTCTTTAGCACCGATGACCTCAGTGACATTTAAAATTGTTCAATGAGGTTTGTGTCAATAGGTAATAAGTTTTGTGTATCAAGCAATATAAGATAACTATTTATAAATAAATTCCACGACGGCATTAACTCGACCTTATGAATTTAAGTTTGAGACTCGTAGCTCACGTAATTACTGAGTTCTATGGAGGTCTGATCTACGTCTATAATTAATTACAGACGTTTAACAAATTTTAAAACTAATCTAGGCTCCCCGTCCTTTATCTCATTAATAACAAAATCTAGGAAATAAAAGTGAGTTAATAACCTGTATCACCATTTTAATAAGCTTTATTATAATGTCTAATAGGCTTTATTACAACCATGTCGCCTTTTAATATCTGGTACGTACCCTTTAATATAAGTGGTACATCCCGTACCTGGCATTATCTTTTTTTTCATCATTTGGTGAGGCATTTACTTAGGATCTTCTTGACAATAAAGAGAGGTGAGGTTTGCTTGTATAACAATCATAGTTGAGTTAGACGTAATTTGATTGATAGAGAGAAATCCATAGCTAATATTTACTTGTATCGCGGTATTTGGCTCTGTCTGCTCGGATTTACTTTGCGAATAAAGCTACCATTACCTTTGCAACCTTTAGTGAAGTTAATATGAACGCCTTCGCCTAAATGCACAGAGAAAGAAGTTCTTGACACAAGCAAATATGCATTCAGTCAACTTAACTGTAATTTTAGATGGCGGCAAAGATATATTTTTTTAATTTAAAGAAATAATTCCTTTGACATCGTTATTTGATTCAAACATATGATCTCTTGAAACAAAGAGCCTCTAGTTTGATTTGAAAATATATCTGTTTGATTACGTACATTAAATCAAACAGATATATAATATGATTGATTCAACAATACAATTCTTTCTTTTAAATAACTCAGTTTGAAACAAATATATTTTTCTTTACCATTTATTTGACTTCACATTTTATAAAATGATGTTTTAAAATATGCAGAGATGTAAACTTTTCTGATTGTTAATTATGCACATAATATGATTAATTCAATAAAAAATCGATTTTTTAGTATGTTCCCATTTTGGGAATGTTTGCCATTAAAAGTATGCTGTTACTTTGACAAATATATTATTCTGTTAGTATTATTACTTCACTGAAATGGTTGTACGATAGATGCTTTCTTCTTTTTAGAGAAGAAAGCATCCATTTATGAGCACACAGAGCAACAATGTGTTAAAAATACATAATCTCTTGAAAAACTTTACTAACATTGTGGATAAACTAACAAAAGTACATAAAGAATAAGTATAATGCCGAGAATTAATCTCCATTTTATAGTGACGTTACGCTTTTATTCTTGTAAATAAACCCCAGCTGCCTAAAATACCATTAACTTCCTCTATTACGTTAAGGTGTTACCAAGACCTTCCTAAAGATCTACGTGGTTGCAAACAAAAACGGTGAATCTTAAATCTTACAGATTTCCTTCAAGTTTCTTCGCGATTACTCACATTTCCCAGGAACCTTTAAAGTGAATCTGGTTAGGTTAGGTTAGGTCTCGATCACAGAACATACAGTGTGTAAAGCGATGGGGTATACAAGAGGGAAATTTTTTGTAATATTGATTTTCAAAAAAAAATTATTCTTCATGATATTTTTTGCTTGCTTTGAAAGTACCAGTAATGTTGAAAATCTAAAATTTATTTCTAGTAATCTACAAAAATAAAAAACTAATTTTTTTATTGTAAGTTATCATTCTACATTATAATGAAGATAGCGATCATAAATAAATAAAAAAACTAAAAAATAAAAAATAATTTATTTATTATAAACTGTCATTCTAGATAATCTCCTCCGTTTTCTACACACCTTTCCGCTCTATTCCTGAATTCATTATAAACATTCCCTAAAGTTTCCAAGTTAACTTCTTTAACCGCTGAAGTTATTCGTTGTTTTATATTTCTACATTGTTTCCTACAGGTTCTTGGTATACTTTTTGTTTAAGATATCCCCAGAAGAAGTCCATGAGAGATAAATCTGGCGATCTGGCAGGCCAATGTATTGGACCATAACGTCCAATCCAATTCCCAGGAAATTGCTGGTCTAACAATGTGCGAACTAATAAAGTGCTGTGAGCTGGACATCCATCTTCTTGATAATAAATGTTCTCTAAGTTCACGTCTTGTAGTGATGGAATCATAAAATTTCGTAGCATCCTTAAATAACTATGTTGATTCAAATTTTCGTCAAAAAAGTAGGGCCCAATAATGTTATTAGTTAACATTCCACACCAAACATTAACTTTTCCATAACGCTGATTTCTCGAGTTGATTTTAAAATTGGGATTGTGTCGTGACCAAAATCTGCAATTTTGTGAAGACACAAAACCGTTTGTGGAAAAAGTACATTCATCGGAAAACAATACGCGTTTATGAAAGTTTCTGTTTTCCATGAGCTTCTCACCAATCCGTAAGCAGAAATCCATTCTAAAAGCATGATCGTGAATTTCAAGGGTATGTTTAAATTTTGGCTTAAATGGAAAAATTGTATTTCTTTTAAAAATTGTTTGTAATAAGGTGTGACTGACATTAAGGTCCGCTGCCCTCCGTCTTAATGATAAACGTGGATTGTCTTCAACGGACTGCAATGCCATAAAAGTTACCGCATCATCCTCATTGTACATCTTTCTTATCTTCTCTTTGTCGACCACCGATCCTGTTTCGTCGAATTTTGCAATTAATTTCTTAAAAGCCATTTTTGTTACAGCTACGTCTGGATACTTTTGATGAAACAAATTAATTGCGTACTGATATGATACATCGCCAATATCGTAACATTTAACTAAATAAATTCTTTACTGTAACGTTAGCATTTTTGCAACGTCAGTTTGACAGCAATAAACGTGAGTTTGAGGAAAACAATTTATCATCGCTATCTTCATTATAATGTAGAATGATAACTTACAACAAAAAAAATTAGTTTTTTATTTTTAGAGATTACTAGAAATAAATTTTAGATTTTCGAAACATTACTGGTACTTTCAAACCAAGCCAAAAATATCATGAAGAATAATTTTTTTTCAAACATCAATATTAAAAAAAATTTCCCTCTTGTATACCCCATCGCTTTACACACTGTATCTTCCTAGAAGCATAAGCTACGTGTTAAAAGTGTAGGACAATATTCAGCGTCATCTAGCGTGGGGACAGCGAAATCTTTACTTAAAATGGCTTGCTCTTTTTCAATTAATTGTATTTTTTTTTTATTAATAGTTCTGCTTTATAATTAGAAACAAGATATCAAAGTAAAATAATTTATTTTGAAACATAATATAAACTGGTACAGGAAATATAAGTTCAACGAAAGAGATGATATAAATACTAAAAGAAATATAACAGTTAAGGTAACTGTCCCAAATTCAGACACATTTAGGTATTCCTGTTCTGTCTTGTTCAACAAAATTTACAGAAATGTAGCAAGATGAAGTTGCTTTTCTATGCATATATAAGTATCAATTTACGAAGAGGTTTTATCATTTATTTATAATACAAAATAAGCTAATATTATCTTTTTTTATTATTTTAAACAAGCCCGCCAATTTCACCTAATTCCGACACAAATACTAATATTTGACCTAAAAACCGACACCTTCAGGACCCCAATTCCGACAGCGAACTTAATTCAGACATTAAGAGAACTTAATTCCGACAAAAACAAAACACTAAGGTAAGTTGCTTATAAATTTTATTACAATTTGTAGTATTTATAACAACATTTGTTTCTCCAGCTCCTTAACAAAAAATTATCCCCTATTATTTATTTTTACAGGGGGTGTGATTTTTTGAAAAATTTCATAATAGTCATACCAAATTTCGTCTTTAATGACAGGCCACTTCCAATTGTGAAGACCTGCTTTTGCCATGGCTTTCGCCAAGATTTTTCCATTTTCTAAATTTGTAATTAATGCCGGGTAACATTCATTTAAGTATCTCACTATAACATAATCACCAATAACCACATTCTCATCAATTTCATTCTCATTTTGGGACGCGTTTTCTTTACTTGAATCTTTTTTTCTCGATTTTTTGATAGCATTGTTCCGTGTTTCCTTATTTTGATCTCGTTTTCGTTTTCGTTCTTCTTTCTCTTTCTGAATACGATTTTGTTCCTCCTCTTTTTTTAAAAAATATTCTCTCCAAGCGTCTGACGTGCCAACAGAAGGAACTTTAACACGAGCTTTTCTTGCCTTAGGTTTTTGAATTGGATCAGGCCAAAATAAGGAATTTTTAAATGGCGATGGTACTTGCACTCCTGGCAACACCAAAGAATGTTTAGTACTATTGTTTCCGTCACTGCCTATTTGTTTTTCTGGCGTCTTTTGTTTCTCTGGCGTCTTTTGTTTCTCTGGTGTCTTTTGTTGTTCTGGTCTCTTCTGTTCTTCTGGGGTTTTTTGTTTTTCTGATATCTCTTGAACATTCTTTAGTGCTACCTCTGAATTAGTCTGATTTACGACAAATTTTTCTACATCCATTTCTATTGTCAAATCATTTACTTCACCTTCGTGATCTTGTAATCTCATTTCACTTTCAACAGTAGATTCCATGACTGTGACACCTTCTTCAAAAGTGTTTTCTGTAATTCCTTGTATAACCTCTGACGATACAGGACGATTTTCCTCATTATTTTCAAATACCACTAACTGTTCCCAACCATCTTCTAAGGTTAAGCCCTCTTCTACTTCTATTGTTACATCCAGAACTCGTCCTGTACTATGTTGCAAACCCGACTTTTTATACATTTGGTACCAGGTGTTGTATAAATCTTTAGCCTCCAGTCTCCCTGTCCACTCTACACCCATTAGTTCATAACATTTATCAAGAATTTCTGGTTCTATATAAGATTCAAGATTTCGCAAATGTAGTACCATTTCAGGGTCTACTGTTTCTTTATCATTTACATTAGTGTGATCTACAGTAAGAAGCTTACTGTAATCAATGTTATTCGCGTTGAAAGGAAAAAGACCGCATACTTTAAAAGAATTACTAAAAATTGTTTCTATGTTTGAAATAGATTTTAAAGCATTATCTAATATGGGAGCAAATGTATCCTTTCCTAAATTCTTATAATTATTCTTAATTTTAAAATTTTGAACTTCATTTTTCCATTTCATTTTTAAACTTTTGAATAATCCCACGTCCAGAGGCTGTAAAATATGCGTCGAATTCGGTAATAAACTGATTAAAATTATTTGTTTTTCTCTGCAGAAGTCTGTTAAAGGCAAAGTAACATGTGATTTGTGTCCATCTAAATATAGAACTATCGGAAACTGGATATTTTCTAATATAAGCCACGGATAAAAAACGTTGGTTAAATACTCAAAAAATGTTTCGGAGGTCATCCATCCACTAGATGACTTACCAATACCCCAACCCTTAGGTACATGTGATACTATTTGCTTTGGTATTCTTTCATAGGGATATAATACCATGGGAGGGGCTAACTGACCAGCAGCACTACCTGTAATGAGTACAGTTAAACATTCCTTATCATCACCGCACCTATTGTGTAACGATTTGCTGCCTTTTTTGGCTAGCGTTTTACGGCCTTTCGGCGATAAAAAAAATGCCGATTCGTCTGTATTAAATATTCTTTTGGGATCTGTAACACAAATTTCCGATGCAGTGAAATAGTCTTGTATTTCTTTGTGCCAGTTTTCAATTTTAAGTTTTGTGACTGCTGCTCGTGACGCACATAAATTTTGTGATATTCTTTCACTAATTTCAGGATGCCTTTTACTAAATAATGCGTACCAATGACGACCCGGTTTTCCATTAGTGAAGTTATTAGGACGTTTTAAGTTTTTTACTAGAAGTGAAACACTATCAATTAGTTGATCCTTTGTTACAGGAAACCCCATGTGTCCCATATTTATTATCCATTGCACCAACAGATTTTCCTCGTCGCTAGTTAAGACAGAAGGTGCTCCACTTTGACATTCTTCGGGATAGATGCCGCGAATTTTGCCAATAAGCGTTGTTCTAGGAACATTGTACTCTTTGGCAGCAGTTAAGAAAGGTGTACCACTTTTTACAGCATCCAGAGCACGTCGCAAATCATCTTTCGTATATTTGCAGTTCTTCTTGGACATTCTATAATAATAAATTGATGCAGCAAGTAGTTTTACTTAAGGTGTGTTCCAACAAAATCACAAACTTCTCAGATCCAATCGCATATCGTAAAATATAATTTTTGTTGGAACATACCTTCAATAACAGTTCAACAAGGGTAAAAAACAACCTCAGTATGGTAAAATATAGTAAAATACACAAAGTTCACTTGTCTTTAATTGTACCTAATTCAGACAGGTGAGGTGCGTAATTCCGACACCCGTGTCGGAATTTGGACAGAGCGCTGTAGGTAAATTCTATTTCAAATGAATATATACAAAATGGTATTTTAATATAAAGGAAAGAAATAGAACTATATCTAATGTTCATTGCTATGTACCTTATTCCGACACATGATGTCTGAATATGGAACAACGACTGTTATTTGTACGTAATTCTGACACCAATGAAATTATGAAATATTTCAGTTACATTACATTTTATATCAAATAAAATACAAATTTAAAGTATTTTCTTGCTACTTACATCAATACAACGTTCATTATCGTAATAACAGCCATTTTACAATAATCTAGAAATGCTACTGAATCTACTTACGTTATAAGAAAAACCTCGATGTTTAATGAATGCACAATTTATGAACATATTCAAATTTATAGGTTATGTATTAGCCGTTACACTACCGATAAAAAAGGAACTGTTTTTGAAATGAATAAAGAATGGATAATATTTGTCAAAAGATGTCCCACCGTACATTTCGATATGGCAGATTTCTTATTTTCACTAAATAATTAAAAACCTGTCTGAATTTGGGACAGTGTCTGAATTTGGGACATTTACCTTACTAACAATAAGCTATAATTATTTTGATCCACTACGAAATTTTATACAATTTTGTTGCATGAAATTATACAGTTACACAATTATTATTTTCGATTCACGGTCACTTTTCACTCTTTTCACATAGTTGTAAAGTAATAATTTTATATGTTTATCTAATACAAGATTTTTTAATTGTTCTATATGTATGCATGGTAGAATATCAAAAGTAACATTTTGTAACACAGCTAATTAAAAATACAACGCAATTGTAATTGTATATATCAAATCTGCTAGACAATCCGCTATATTACAAAAACAACTGAAAACAACACTCTGATCACCATGATTTTTGACAATTTCAACAAATTTATTTGTATTAATATACTGTCGGTAAAATCAGTATCTATATTGAGACTACAAATAATAATGGGAAATACACCTGCAGTGTCATCTAGCGTGGGGACAAAATATGAAAGTACCACGTGCCACTTGCTGACCAATAAAAATGAGGCCGAATTTTCCCTATCTCGCTTATAACCCCCTGGTCTCGATGTCGAAGTTGTAACCTGATTTAAACAATATTAAACATCAAAGTTAGGTATAGTGCGCCGATAACTTTAAACAAACTGTAGTATAACTAAATTGTTATAATATATAGCTATAAAAATACGTCGACAAAAAAAATTGTGAAAAGGTATGCACTTTTATATATGTAGGTACCTATAAAAACAATAATTATCCATGTATACGTAATTTTGTAATTGCTTACGTACAAAATTATTTCGGTGAAGACGACATAACCACAAAATAATTCGAATGTTGTGTGTACAGATGCATAAAGATTAAAGTAATACTCGTACTACTTTTGTTTGCAAAGAATATTATAAAACTTACTACCTCGGTAATCTCGCAGGAATCCTGAGAATCGCGAACGAGTGACAGGGATAACTGCATAGTTAGATGCTAGGAGGGTGCTAGGTATTATGACAAAAAGGGTAGAAGATAGAACAGCAGATGCCTCAACAGATTTATGCATGCAATCATGTCTTATCACTTGCCTTTGCTGAAATATGTATAAAAAAAGGAGGAAATATGCTAACAATTAGTTACAAAATATGAAAGCGGAAAGATCAGAGCATTGTTAAATGTGTGGTGAATTGAATCGCGATTTATTTAAATTGCCAACATTGGTGCCACTGGCCCAGAAAAACTAGCAAATTTAAACGAACCTACCATAATTAATTAACTGCAATAAAGTTCGATAAATTAAAGAAATACCAACAATTAACAAAACAAGTTAAAATGAGAGAAAATAATAACGAAAACAAAGAAGGAACGTATGACAAATGCAGGATATAATAACAATAAACAAGAAGAATAATTTGCACCTTTGAAATTGAGATTTGACAATTTGGCAATTGTTTTGATTACTTTGCTTAGTAAAGAGCTCTTTAGATTAGTCTGTCGTCACAAAAACTAATCTGGCGCTCTTTCCTAGCCAATTTTGCGTAATAACAAAAACAGGTTACCAAAACATTTATTGCTGCATATCATCATATTTCTGAAGTTAAAGTATAATATATGAGGTATCCTTGGATTCGCCCTTCAATTGTCTTTCCAAGAACGTAAAAATACATGGGGTATTTTATTTGAAATAAGAAAGTTGACGTCACTTCCAGTGACACCCGAAATACAATTCAACTGCCGATAATGGCAAAAGTTAGCTCACAAAAAATAGAAATCGACCTATTTTTTATAAAAACGTCATTCAAAAGTATGAGGGGAGGACACTTTAGGTCTGCACTGTACTATAGGTCCACACTTACGAACGTAGTTTTACCCAGCATTACAAAAATTCCAGCATTAAAGATACTCAGGTGCAATTTACCAATTTATCAATCCTTTTCACACTGAATGATTAACATTTTTTATTTTAAAAGAGCGAATTAAATTGCGTAAGTGTGAAATTAACACTGATTAAGTAAAATATTCTTGAGTCAACGGAAAATTCTTGTGTAATTTATTTTACTCTCACTCCCGGGCTTACGTCCGGTCTTTTAACTTACTTTTAAAATTTCTTGTAGATTTATCTGCTTTATTAATGAAAAATTCGTCTTTTAACTACCTTTTAAGTGATAATTTTACTAAAAGGAACTTTAACTGGCTTGTAACTTACGGGTACCACAAACTGCATTTTAATTTCTTACAATGAAGATTCTAACCTCAACTCAACAGGTAGCTCATCGCAGTTGTGACAGTAGTGTAAAAGTTTGTTGTGCAGTAAAAATAAAGTGTATTTAATAATTGATGAAGAACTTGAATCTTGGTTGAAGCGGATTTCGTAGAGCTTGCAGAATTGGTACATCTTGTGAGGAAACATATACTTTTCGACCTCGAACCAATCACATGTTTGGGATGATAAAGAATTTATTAGGCGTTTTCGACTATCAAAGATTTCGGTTCGAAATATTTTACAAAAAATTGCACACTTGCCTCGTGTGAGAAAGTAACTAACTAGTTATTCTACTTATAGGTAGTGTGTCTATTGGAATATGTAAATGACTTTTTAGATCCGTAAATAAGTAAATAGGCAACTCAAAATTCTTTGAACGATTTTTTTTCCGTCTTTCAGTAATTGTGTTCTCCGTTTTACAAATAAAATAGAAATAGTGCCCGTTTATGTGGCAATATGAAGGTACTATAAAGTGACGTGACGAAGTGAGGTTATACCAAAAATAAAAACAAAACAATCACATTCCGCAGCTATCACTCTCAGATTTAATATGTATACCGGCCATCTTTTTTCTATGAGTGCATGCGTTTGACAATTTACAGTTGCCAACCTACTTTACATTTTATACCATATAAAAGACGCATTTCTTTAAAAGTCAGATTAATTTGACTTTTAATTTAGTATTACTTTTTGGTAAAAAGGACTTTAAAAATAAGTTAAAAGATCGGGCCTTAGAGTGATATAAAATATACTCCTATTAAATAATATTTTTCATTGCAGAAATTTGTAAACAAAAAGTTGACCTTGCATGAAATCCTTTTTAACGCCTCCTGATACTGTGGAACATTACTTTTAGAGAGTGGTGGAGGATTGAACGCATTTGACAATCGTGCTTGATGTAAACGCATTAACTTTAGGCGGCCTGTAAGATGACAATTTTCGCGAAATGTGTACCTACTGAGAGATGTTTATAACAACATAATGCGTATATGATAAGTACCAAACGCAAGAAAACAAACATATTCAACGTCCAAAGGAAAAAATGAAATCACCAAGGAGCAACAAACACAATCTTTATATGTAGTTGTAAATTATAAATAAAATAAAATGTAAGGTAAAGCAAATGATTCAGCAAAGCAAATAATATATCACAAAATGTAGAACAAGAATAGGGTATTTGGCCCATAGTTTGCAACACGACATTTGAGATAAATAAGAAGCAGTCCCCGAGTTAATTTCGTAACCTTTATCGAAACAAAATTGAAATAACCGTTAAAAGAGTAATTGCTAGTTTGCTAGCTCACGAAACGCAGAAAATTTAATGGATATCTCAAAAGTTTGTAAGTAATGCAAAAGAAAATTACAAAATACTGAAGAGAATGCTATTTCTGGTTAGAAACGTATATTAAAGTACGTTAAACAAAATTTGCATTTCGCGTCGGGTGCTTTAAATTTATCACTTTAATGTGCACGGAAGCCATTTTAAAATCGCAGCTGTTAAAGCTACCGATGCACCTATGTATGTAAATAATACGAAAAGTTGGAGTTAGCACCCATTTATGAATTAAACAGTTATTCCGGCTGGTATACCTGATCAGATACAATTTCAATTTGTAATTAATCTACGTAATGTTTTCAATATTTGCGGTTATTAATCTAATTTGAGGGTTTACGTTTAGCCATAATACTGAAAATCAATAACTGATAGACATACGATTAACTCTTCGAGTGGGAATTGTTGCGTTTGATGGAACACTATGGGGACTCGGAAATCAATATTTCAAGTAGTAAGATAATTAGAAAGTACAAATAATGGATTATCCGAATTTAATTAAAAATGTGGATACTACACTCACTGCTGTGGACTGGTCGAAATCAAGGCAAAGCAATTTTTTAATTACAATAATGTATTTTCGGAGTACAATGATCATTTCGATACTAGAAATAATGGACATCGAGCTAGAATTGTAATTTACATTGCGGAAATCCAATATATTTGCGAAAGCTCGACATTTAAAACGAGGCTTTTTTACAATTGCTGATTTGTATCACTACTTTTTTAAATGTAGCAGACCATAACCAAGCCGGGCACAGAGAGCTTCGCGCCAGATTAGAAGTGAGGTTGCTGTGCCCACGACGCCACATATGTATCCAGATGAATCGGCACGGGTTACCTTAGCTAATGAAATTACTGATTTATTGCAACAGTTTCTCATTAACCCTTTGTAGCGTTAGTTGTAATTATAGAGATATACGTATGCATGTAAGTATGTCTAACGTACGCAAGGAAAATAGGCGACCGTTAGCTACTAAAGTCACTAAATTTATCAGTCAATTTCCGGATTTGAACTACAATGGAAACAAAGTATTGTACAGAGTTTTCGAAATACCTTTAATGTGCCGGACCAAGGGCGACTGTAAAAGACATACAAATAATGTACAGCACACAAATAAAAGAAATGGCGTGCTATCTCAAACGCAATTTAAGTTGGGTTTATTTTTCATGTTTATTGTTTGTGGCGTACCGCTTAGATTACTCGATAAAAAACACTTTCACCAATATTAGCCACGCTGTTAAGTTTATTTATCATATTATATTATTTATTGAAGTGAAACTTCTTATGTGGCATATTAAAATTGACATAACCTTAATTTTAAAAAGCAATCAATGTAAATACATATATTCACTAACTTTGTAAAATAAAAGTGTATTTTACTACATACCTATTAATAGTAAAGAACTGGCTTTACTACTGGCTATGTTGTATAGCCAATAAGACCAAATGGCCTAAATACAAATAGTATTATCGGCGCTCTTCCCTTGGCCCACTAAGGAATAAGAAATTAAAAAAGAATAAAAAATATATATATAAAAACAAAATAATGACACAATATAGGGTTTCATGTGTGTGCATCGATATTCAGGTAGAGAGCCCAAAATCCTATTATTAGTCCAAGTCGGTGGCTGGTCACTGTTGGGAAAGAAGTACCTCCGTGATCTGCTTCCTGATAAATGACGGAGACGACAAAAAGCTGTACCCATAGCCAATTATATAAGTATTGAGTAATTTACTGATGTTATAAGTAAAACTTAGCTTAAAAACTTCCATTTTGTGTTTGCAGATCGATAAGAAATTTGTGCTGCGGGAATGCTCTTGATGTCTAAAGCGTACTTTATTATATAGATAACGTGGCTTAGCTTATTTCATAATTCTTATGAAGAAAAGTACGCTGTGCAAAGTTCACTGATTTTGCATGTTTAACGTCTTAGAAAGCAACAGCTTATGGCTAACACCACGCCTACTTTGCGTCAGCTTGGGTTACACAAAAGTTGTAGATATTATCGCAAAAAGTAAAAATACTTGAGTGATGCCGTCTAAAGTGAGGCACACTGTATAATAATTATCAGTGCATAACCTAAAAATATTTGTAACTCCACAAAATGGTTATCCACTGTGTGACGCAACAAAGTTTTTTGTTAACAGAAAGTCCTGCATATTACATCATCTTTGCATTTTACTCTTCATTCTAAATATTTTTGCTAGATGTACGTTATATCCTAGTCTAATAGCTTGAGAGACATTTTTAAAGTTCTGTTTTGCACCTGCAAAACAGAACTTTAAAAAAATTAAAAAAAAAACGCTGTCGTAACATAAGACGAACTTTCCAATCACCAGATTGGAAAGTTCGTCGTATGTCACGACAGCGTTGATCAAAGACTAAATCGGCTAGTATAGGGCATGCAACACCTCATTACCGTGCTGAAATGGCATCTCGTTATGCAGGATTAAGGAATTTTAACAACAAAATGGATTGGTACTCCTGGTAAACATCGACTTTATTGATGCTACTATTTAACCATAATTATAACTTCTCGACAATTTGAATCGATAAAGTCGTTATTTACATGGAGCACCAACCCTTTTTCTTATGCAGGATGTTCTAAATAAATTGCTGAAGTGGACAAAATTCGATCCATAATAGCTTGTTCATTTTAAATGAAATGGATGTTTCTATGGATTTGCCGTAGGTACCATAATACCTCACACTCCTATTAACCGTATGCTACACCTATACGTAATAGATATTTCATTTTTTTATTAAATTAATTACATTTATTTGTAATTATCTAAGTAACTATGGATAAATTGAGGAAAAAAATATGTTTGACTTGTTTCTGAAGTTGCTGTACCGTGCATTGTTGTTTGTTTTCACTTTTAATTTTGCTGTTCATTTGCTTCTGGCTCTTGGTTTTTGGTGGTTATATTTTATTATATTATTTTGACAATTTAAAGTGCCATTACTTCTAAAAGTTGTCTCATCATCAAAGAAAGTGTGATAGGAGTGATACCTTGCTATCCATTTATTTGTACACATGGGTATTACAAGAATTTACGCTCCTTCTGTAGTTTGTCTTTTAATTTTGAATGCAGCTCTACTTTGTATGAATGAAATTCATATTTTCTAATTACCATAGCCAGGCCATAGCATTGTCGAAGTGAATCACATGCCCAGTAGTAACTGCTTACCACAGGATTCGATGTTTGCTCATCAGCGTCGTGGAATATAAGAAACCTTGTAAACACATGGAAAACAAGAATTCCTCAAGGAATTGAAAATATTTTCAAAACTATTACATTGATGTGTAATGCATCTTTGTGATGCGTCGGAAAGTATTCAACCAGAAGCGCTATTCCTATACATACATCGAATAATGTTGCCGCCTGTATTAAGCACGCACTCCCCACTCAGATTCCCTAGACAACCTTATACACTTACAAATTATAATTAGCCGACTACTGTACGTATTCGACATCAGTGCAGATTTTAGGAAATATGTGATGCATCTTATTTGATAATTTTTATTCCAATAATGGACTCAAACGAGCGAGTAAATGCTTAAATGTAATATTGGGGAATATGAAGTAATAAAATCGTCCGCAATTTCAAAGGAAAAATTATGAATTCTAATAATAAATAGAACATCTTATTGTAGAATAACTCGATAACATTTTTTTATTTCCAATATCCAATACATTAAATGTTCAAATAATAGTAAGTGCATAGCAAATACATACATTTTTCAAAGTAAATTTAATTCCGAAATAAAAACATGTCTTCTAAATATAATTAATGAGACTTTTCAAAATAAATCATATTTGTATCTGTAAAAATTCAATTGATCCTACTATTACAATAGTTGTTGAAATAAGAAAACATTTGCAGGTAAAAACTAACAAACGAGTAAAAGATAGAAAGAGGCACGAGAAATTAATGAAGTAAGCTGAGGGTATAACGCGTGACTAGCGTCTAGTGCGATCATCTCATGGCAGCGGTTAGATTATTACTGATTGATTTCCGTCGTCATGCATTGCGCAACTCCCCACCATTATGCCAAATGGGCAAATTTTGCAGCACTGTCCATTTATTTTAGTGGCCACTGCATTAGGAGCTTTCTGTCGCGGTATAATGTAGTATACAGGCTGTTCTATTTAAAAGAAACAACTTAGTTGTGCCATTCTGTGGATAATTGTCCTTACAAAAAAGTTATTTAAAAATATTCTTAAATTATGCAGCGACAACTAGTGCATACATATATGCAACTTTTAATTTTATCGTCATTTGGAGAATAAATGAACTTTGCCAAACTGTTTTGTCGTCCCAAAAATTGGCAGATTTATTCAAAAAAATATACCTCATTGCTTAATAGTTAATTGATATTGCAATTACGATAGCGATCAGTTTCAATTATGCTTAAATTTAATTTTTGAAAGGTTGTACAAGTTACATTTCATTGAAGTTCTAATATTCAGCTTATACAATTATTTTTGTGTTAAAATTATAACACAATGATATAAAAAATTAATTTCATTAAAAATAATAGCAAACCCATTCGATGTAATAACTGGTAATTTTATTTATAGTTACACTATACACTTCAGCATGATCTTTATTGGCAATATACAACTTAAGAACAGTTTGCGGTAGAGTCACATGTTCACCCTATCACCCATATGAGATGAACATATCCGTAGCAAAGATAATACTAAAAGATAATAGTTCCCCCAAAAGGATCGCATTTTAGTGCGTCAGCGTAGAGATAAATTTTAATAAAACCGTCCACCGAAGACGACAAAAGCTTTCCTGGCTATCTATGACCACCGCAACACACATGATAAACAAATAAAATGAAACGCTCCTTGGCTAGCGTAAAATCTACCAACATTTCACGCACCTAATAAAACGGACTTTGTGCGAAAACGTGCTGTCATTTGTATCATCTTTGGGAGCGTAGAGGACGAAAATAAGCATTGGCGAGGTACTTTTGAGGAGAAAAGCAAATGGAAACTAAAGGAACGTGAAAAAATACCGCAATCTCCGACAAAAAAGAACACAGCAGGGTGGTAAAATGTGCAAGCCGAGTTGTTTGCGTATAAAATTGAGGGATATCCTTTCGCATGCTGCATGCATTTATATTGCATCGCGTGAATAGGGTAATGGTGGGATTGCCGCCAGACCGCATAAAGTGCTAGCAGAAATCCACTACGTAGACATATGTACTTCGCGTAAGATATATTCGCAGTAAGCTGGATTTACGAAAGCTTTATGAAAGTGGGGTATTGTTGTTGGCCCATACATTAAGTTGCCTAAATGCCATTATCGCAACTTCATCTACCAAAATAGTGGCTTTCCTATTATTGTAGGATTTAATACTATTCAGGTTGGTTAAGCTAAAAAGACAGATTTGCATACACACAGCGAGTTATTACCGTATAAAGTTGCTTATGCAACGAACAATTGTACTTGTGGCATATTGCTTTGTTCAATCTATTCAATTCATAAAAATATTAACCTGCTAAATTGACTCACTGCCGCTGTATTTTAACCCTTTCACGACGACATTTATTTTCGTATCTACTTAGAAACCGTTTCTGTAATTCAGTTATAGGTGATATTGTGTATCATTTATTTATAAATAGACCAAGTATCACATATGCGTGCCACTGTATTTTGATAGAAAACTACGTTTAGAGATATTTATTTTTCTATGTATATTTTTGCCGAAAACAAAGAAACTTTCACTTGAAATTGAATATCTTTTCTACGAACGAAGGAAGTTCTACAATTGTTTGTGCCATTCGGCAAAACAAGGCCTGGCACACAATCCCACAGAAATTCCATCACCATATCTAAATGTTAAGTAGGAATCATTTTCTGTTTTGTTTTAGTTATATAGCTAATTACTATTCCAAAGGCAAATAGCAAGCATGTGAAAAAAGGCCATTTACCATCTCAAAGATTTCCTGGGTATTTTTATATTATTATTATTATATGCTGTGACCATTATTGGTCTATTATTTATTGCTGATCTTTTATTGGTACTTCCATGCCTTCTTGTCCTGTAAATGGAAATAGTTCTGTCTCCTCTTCTGTCTATTTATTTTCATTCCGTTAATCATCATTATTTTGCGAATCAAGGTCTTCAGCACCTAAATCATCTTCCTCGCTAGCACCTTCGCTATCGCTACTCGCGCTAGCAGGTAAAGCATCATAACTTTCGCTGTCATTATTCTCTTCATTAATATATCTATCTTCCAACTGTAGAGTAGATTTTTTTCCTCCTGAGCTGCTGTTTCTGTTTATACATAATTCAAGCTTACGCTGGGTTAGAGGTCCTTTAGGAGCATTCGTATTTAGCAAGAGCAGTTTTTTTCTAATTCTTGCGAAAATATATTAGCGTTGAACTCTAATCCATCTTAACACTACAGGCACTAACCATAAGTAAAGGTTAGCACAAAAACAAAATAAACGTCATCTGGTGCACACCTGTGTAATATAAATTTGTTGACAAGCCAACGTCAAAACACCACTAAATGGAGAGGAACCAATGACGATTCACCCAAGCTAAGTGCCACATATATTGGCCGCGCATTAATATACGAGAGACGTCCAGTCATTCACGAGACAAAGTGAGTAGAATGGGGTTTTCCGGGCGAACGTGCACCCAAGAAGATGATTCCATTAGCCGGAAAAGTAATTTTTGGGATTCGCAATGCATAATCTTAATTAATTATTCGGAGAAGGCAAGAACAATCACGGAACAGCACTATGCTGATTTATTGGACCGAATCGAAGTTGAACTAAAGAGAAGAGGGTCCCACCTAGCGAAGAAAAATATTCACCACCATCATGAAAACGCCGCGGCCCTCTCATCGGCAATTGCAACAGCAAGACTAGTCCAGGTAGGATACGAGTTGGTACCCCATCCACCATATTCTCCAGATTTGACCTTCTGCGACTTCTTTCTTTTTCGAAACATGAAAAAATGGCTACGCGGAAAGCGGTTCAAGTCAAATGAAGAGATCGTTGCCAAAACACGTGCCTATTTCGCGGAGTTCGACAAATCCTATTATTTGGATGGCTTAAAAAGTTGGAACATCGCTTAACTAATGATGCCAAGAAATAAATTTACTAAATGCAAAACAATTGCATTGTCTTCCTTATCACAGGTATTCATAAAACAGAATTGTAAATTGTTCATTGACTTGCAACAGCAGCATAGTAGATTTAAGATAAGCACCGGCTGCCACCTCAAACAAAAGGAAAGTTTAATAAATTGAATGTATTATCACAGTTATTAAAATATACAACCACTTGCCAGTGAAACTTAAAGACCTAGAAGATAACAAATTCAAGCAAAAGTTACATATCTACCTTGTGAAAAGGGTGTTGCATGACGTAAAGGACTTAAGGACGTAAGATACACCAGAACTACGAATATCACGCCGATCAGTTAAAGATTGAAAATTTTGTCGTATCAATAAGTTGTAATCTGATCCTGTTTGTAGATAAGCTCCACCAATTTTGAAAGACAGATATTTTAAAAATCTTTTTCGAACAGGTTCAATAAATAACAGTTGGTAAGTGTATACCGGATACGCTGTTCCATTTTGCTTGATTGAAACGTACGGATTAATTAATTATATATGGAGCATACATAGATGTATGTATACCAAGCAAATATTTGAAACCCATACATTCTACGTAGAACTTGTCTATTCGTTTCGCGTAGTCTAGCCGCCATTCTCTCTTAATTAAAATTGTTACGTGGCGCTGCGCGACTATTCCATCGCGACGCTGGTATTCGTCGGAGTAGAAAAAAGAAGAAGCTTTACGCGACCAGCAATTTTCGCCTCACTAAACAACAGTAAAAGTGTAACGACACATTTTCCTACCGTGCTTGATGAAGTGGGTGCTACTACACTCAGCACCGGTGCCATCTACATTGTATTTTAATACACTGAGTTTTCATTTTGTCTCAGCACATAATACTATGTCTACATCCCGTGTCGTTTTCAAATATATTTAACACCTGCGTCGTTAATGTACCTGGTTGTGCTTTTCGGAGTGTAATACGTATCCAGAATGAACTTTCCGTGTCGCATAACACGGTCTGATACCTTTCTTGCCTTAAAATGTAGCTGTAATACATGTTGACGTAGAATGAAACAATCTTGGAGATCGAATACATATTCCGTTTTAGTTTACATAAGGAATTGAATGATATCGCTTTGTTTTTCGTCTTCTTTTTTTGGTTAAGACATATGTAGGTGCTCATAAAATGTCAAAATAAAAAAAAGAAGACCAATAAGTAAAGAGAACTGTTTTAGTGGCCGAAAGGAAAAGAAATTAAAGGAAAAGCTATATAGGTTGTTCAATGTTCTCGGGCCACTATTGCTAATTTTGTTATTATTGTAGCTACGATGTTGGTTATATGACCAAAGATGGAGTGATTTTTCCGCTGATCACAATGGTATTGAGAATGAAATATACATTGGACAATTGAAACTGTAATAATTTCGTCATTAGAGCAGCTATTAAGATAGTCGAAACATGAAAAATGTGTCATTTATTTCGCCCAATAAAATGGTGTAATCAAAAAAGGATCGCGCATCGAATTTCAGCTTTCGGTTAAATAACCTTATTAAACACCTTGTATATTTTCTCACAATTCGATAGAGAGTGACATTACAAATAAGTTATTCTTATAGCGCCAAGGCTCCAAAATGAGAGAGAAAAGGAAAATATGCATGAATCCGGGCAAGCAAGCGTTGCTTTTTTGGCACTTCGCAAATTTCGTTGGGTATTGCTATCAATTAAATAATTTATTAGTGGGAATAACTAGTTTTTGCCTCCGATTTTTTGATTTTGTTTGCTTTTGTATTGATTATGCGTTTTATAGTTGTTATTATGGTTACTAAGCATGACAAATTTGGGGCATATTTTGTATGCAGGTGGAACTGCGAAAAAGCCCTACAGTGTTACAGCGAAACGTTTTGGGATATGGTGCTGCCTAGTAGAACATAGTTTCTACGGCTCTTCCGAAAATTTCGAGAAAATGAGAACACCTTCAAAGCTATGAATATTAGTACAGGGACTACTTACGTAATCCAAAAAAAGCAAATATGTTCCTTTCAAATACAAATCAGTGAAAACCCTCTTACCAATGGATTCGAAACAGCGGATGCCCTCTTTTGTGAGTCCTTTTTAGAAAACTTTATAATTAACAGTAATTATAAGTACATTCTACGAAGTCATGAAATGAAATTTTCAAAGTCTGGTATGTGTAATTTGAGAACCATGCATTATTGGAACATCGTAAGTCTCTTTATTCCACAACTACGTAATCAACAATATCGATTTAGTTTGAATACTTGGGGCGGCAAAAACCAACTTGTCGACCCATATTTTTACACTCTTACAGGAGAATGGTATATTACAATCTTACGTGGTGTGTTAGAAACATATTTAGATAACTTAAATCTGGACAACCTCGTTTAACAGGACGGTACCCCTGTGCACAATTCTTTGCAAACCGCAGAAGCTTTAACAGAAATCTTTGAAGATAGCTAGAAGATATTGGAATCACCCATGGATTTCTTCTTGTCAGGGTTCTTAAGGAACACCACGTACAGGCAGCGATATAGAAATATCGAGGTATTGTAGAACGCAATTAAAGGAACCATAGAAAATATAATTACAACCCTTCATAAATTCGATAAACGTAAATTTTATCTCTTTTGTTTTTCATTTTGGGGCTATAGTACTACAAAAATATACAGAGTGTTCAATTGATTTCTGATTACGGTTTTTTAGATCGCTTAACTTTAAAGGTGTTCTCGTTTTCACGAAACTTTCGGAAGAGACGTAGGAAGTATGTTCTATTAAGCAGCACCCTATCCGGCAATGTGCGAGCAAATCCCGATGCAAAATATGTAATTATCCACAATAAACAATAATAACTATAAGACGCATAGTCAACACAAAAATAAAAGAACCGGAGGCAAACCGGAGGCAAAAAGTAATTATTCCCACTAATAAATTCTCTAATTAATTGCAACACCGAACAAGATTTGCAAAGTGTCAAAAAAACAACGCTTGTTGGCGTTGATTCATATTTTAAATCTTTCATCTTAAAATTTATCAAATCCCTTTTTTCTCTCATTTTGGAGCCTTAGCGCTATAAGAGTAATTTATTTGAAATGTCACTCCCTATCGATTTGTGAAAAAAAATATGCAGGGTATTTAATAAAAAAAAGTTATTTAAACAAATGCGCACTTTTTTACCGGGCGGAATAAACTACATATTTGTCATGTTTCGAATATTAATAATAACGAAGTTATTACAGTTTCACTTGTCCAATGTAAATTTTATCGTACCTCTTTTGTTTTTCGTTTTAGTGCTATAGTACTACAAGGATATTCTAGGCAAAGTTTCGTTACCTATCGAATAATTTAAAAATATACAGAGCCTTCAATTTAAAAAATATAAACAATTCAAGTTAGCGCTGAAATCTGGTGTGCAATTGGTTTTTTATTTACATCATTGTGATCAGCGAAAAAATCATATGTTTGATAATTTGACCAACATCGTAGCTGTAGTAACAGCAAAGTTAGCAATAGTGGTCCGATAACTTTGAATAGCCTGTATAATGAAGTACCCGGTCATTACCTCTCCTGACCGTCTCTGCGTTTTGAATTGGTTTATACAATTATTATATTGGTTTTATTTAAAAAAATACTGTATAGTGATATTTCCGTACTTTGTTGGTGATACCTGCAATGCTTTTCTAGTGTTGTATAATAAGCGACAAGACCTTTTCTGAAACGATAAAAAGGGGGTAACCTAAAAGCGTGACTCGGGCGGTCTATTTATAGTACTGTGGCGTCGGCAGTTTTGTATGTTTTGTTTGTGAGTTACACTTTGTAAAAGAAGATATTATTTATTTTTCAACAGCTACAGATGAAGGACGCGTGAAACTATAACTGTAAGTTTAAAAAGTCCTAGGCTTAAAAAAGATGCTATTCCAACTCAATTCCCTAACTGTCCGCTGTATTTGACAAAAGACGTGAAGATTTTATTGTTCAAATAGTTTTATATTCTTACGTTACATTCAACAAAATTATTTTTGAACACGATGAGATGTTTTTAAATGTGTATAATAAACGCTCTGTTTTAATACAATATATTTTAAATTATATCACCAAACATAGCCATTTGGATACTGATATATGTAAATGTCATATTCACAGCAGGGAACGTATTGCAACAATTATAATACTTGTTCTACAAATACCCTACTTAAAAATAATTGTGGGAAAAGTAATGATGATTCAACAAAATTTCGAATAAAATTGCAATTACTGTATCATTTCAACGTTAGTTTCGTCTATATACATGTACAGTTACAAATAATAATATTTAGTCGATTAAATATCAACCACAAACACATCTTTCACGAAAACGGTGCTTGGTTACTTGTTTGGTTTTTGCTTTGAAACTTCGTTTCTCCAAAATCGAATGGGATACGAAGAAGGCTTCAATTGACGATTAACATCCTCTTTAAACCGGAAGCCCTTCAAAACAAAAAAGAAATGCAAAAAAACGATTCCTTTACTGCTTAGGCTAATATCGTGCATGATGATACATTACCTAAACAGCGTGACGTATATTTCAAATTATGATCCATAAAAAAATTGGTATCTGTTACAGTTTCGGAGATATTTACAAAGATTTAAAAATAGTGCTAATTTTTAGAGGGGGCTGTGCCACGAAATCAGGGGTTTCAGCCGCTAAAAAATTTAAATCTGACTTTTCGGGTTGCCGGTGTTTCCTTGTAAGTATAGATATTTCTAAGACGTAGCTTAAACACGTTCATTGACCACTTCATTAGTAGATAAGCACAAGTGAGAAGCAAAAAACCAGAAAATTTAATTGAGCGAGAATACACAAAATACAAAGCCCACTTAACAGAAAGGGAGATAAAACATATTTTGCTAACTGTACATAGCAGTTACAGCAGCTGCTAAACAATAGAAAGAAATTAAATCTCAACACTAGTCGAAAATATTCCAGGTTAGGGACAGGTCAAGCATTTTCTAATTCGATACAGGCCTAAATTTGCAGCTAATCTACTAGACAGAGACAAAAATTGTGATTAAACAATAATAAGCTTGCTAACAGGGCACAATATGCTCAAAAAAATATGAGCAATCTAGACCTCACAACGTGCAGGTTCTGACAGGCGGAAGAAGAGACTGCCGTTAACATACTGTGCGATTGCTTAAGGCTGGCAGGAATACAGCTCCCAGAAATGGGTACGGAACATCCAAAGACTGAAGCCTGCGCAGAGAAATTAGTAACAAGGCTATTGGGTCTGGTGAAGAAGGCAAAGCTAATTGAGGAGCCGCAATAGATCTAGAGAGTTGTGTTTACGTGATACCACGACCTTTCGTTGCCGTTTCCTTGTAGATTTTTTTACCATTTACACCCTTTGCATAATATTTTTGTTTAATTTGCTCTAAAAAGAACAGATAAGTAGAGCAACGCAACTGCGCTGAAAGCCAGTGGCGGGCGCATAAAAGTTTACACAAAATAAATTAAATGTAATACGTGCTCAAACACTTACCGTTTTAAGAGTCCTCCGTGAAATCACAAAGTGGATAATGTCTATTTAATATTTGTAACATTAGATATGTTTCCAAAGTTGTTTCGACAAAATGAGTGCTGCGTGAAGAAAAAGTGTTTTTGTATGCCGAAAGCGAACGTTCTACATCTAGTGACGTTATATTTGCGTAAGTAAAATAATCTTTCAAATAACTTAACGGTTGTGTTGACGCACCTTCACAAATTTGCCTTAATGTGCCAAAATCAGAGTCTTTATCTAAAACACTTTCAAACCTTTCTAAAACACAAACATTTCTTGCGTCTTCTATCGCGCATAGCTGTGCGTGAACATGTTGCACTATTTGCAAAGAACCTACTAACGACACCGAAGAATTTTGTAGTTTTTCTATCGCATCCGCTAGTCCCACGTAATTGTTCTGAATAATTTCTAAATCTGTTTTAACCTGACTATCCTGAAATTTCAAGCAGCTTACATTGACAGCCGCAGCTTCCTTTGGGTCGAATTCTAAAATCACGTTCTTTATATTCTCAAAATATTTAAGATAATAAAATGCAGCCTCTAACCATGTTCCCCAACGAGTAAGAATAGGTTGTGGTGGTTCAGGAATACCGGGGGATGGTCTATGAAATTCCCGAATACGTTCTGGGGATTTTACAAACACAGCTTTTGTATGTGCTATTAGAGCGTCTACCTCGGGATAACATTTCCTGATACTATCTGCTACGAGACTGAGAGTATGAATTTTACATGAAATATGCAACAAGTTAGCACAATGTTTTTTAAGAGATTGGCCTACAGCAAGCATGTTTGCGGCACCATCACTCATAAACATCAACAGTTCATTTGTTGAAAGTTCAAACTCTTCCAATGTATTTAACACCAACATTGAAATTACTTCGGCAGTGCATTGTTGTATTCGTTTGGAAGCTAGTAAAATTGAGGGTGACGGTCGATCTGGTTCCATTGTGCATACCATTACATTAACCACAGAATGTTTTTTACGATCTGTTGTTTCGTCCACACATAACCACAGTTTTTTATCTTGTAACTCCGATTTAATTCTTTTCTCGACATGCCCACGAGCAGACGGCACAACTCTCTGTAAAGTCCGAATATTCATTCCAAAACGAGACGTATGCTTGGTAAATTACATGCAATAAACACATAAATTAAATTTAAATTTGTCATAATCTCGTGTGGAATTTTTTTTTGAAACATGCCCTGCACTATTTACGTGCCGTAGACAATCACTTTTCGACCAACACATTAAATCTATTTTACACACTACACATTGAATTTTAGCGCCATCACACTTTAAATCAGGCATTTCTGCAATAAATTCTCTTATTGTGTCCAACTTTGGTCGTTTTCGCGACGTAGGAAACATTTTCAAAACAAACGGAAAACTACGATATAGTATACGACAGCGTAGATGCATACACAACAGATCGGCTTTCGAGTCGCAGTTATACTGACGCTTATACTGAATTGTCCCAGCCGTGTTTATTTTGTGTAAACTTTTATGCGTCAGCCACTGGCTTTCAGCGCAGTTTGCGTTGCTCTACAGATAAGCAATACTAAAACTACGGACTAAAGAAAAATAAAATTATGGGAATCGCTCAATAAATGTCGAAATAAATTAGAAAATTGGTTGTATTATTAGATATTAGAAATATTCACTTATAAATGGTTCATTCTTGAATTTTTATGAAAATTTTAAACAAATTCAATTTCGACAAACTAGTTGTACGCTGGGAGTCTAAATCGTTGAACGGTACCTGTTAAAAAAATATGCAATTATATTACAAATTGCAAACTAACAATATGCTAGTACATGGAAATATAGTTAGGTCGGCAAACTTTGCTTTTTAATATAACGGAAACATAAAGTAAAACATTTTAGATGTTCAATATTTAACTTCGACACGACTTCGGGAAGTACAAGTGTTTACAGGATATTTTCCGTAAAGTTACTGTTAGATAAGTCTCAAGAATCGTTTCAATTTCCTCGCTAACTAGCAATATAGGATATAAATTGAATCAAATTGATTTTTTCCAATAGACTTCCCACGTTTCCCGTGCCAGACGCCCTCGTTGCAAGAAGCAATGAGTAATTTGTTTGGTGGGCAAAAAAACTTATGCATTGATAATGATGTCGCGCATCGCATAATTTATTGACAACAAATTTAATATTTACGACGTGATTACTGTTTAAATTGGATGTTTTTGTACGTACAACACATCTTTCACACAGACGTGCACTATACGCGGAATTTTCATAAATTTTCTATGCAAAGCGTCGTGAAAATTGGTTCTGCTTAGTCACACTTTAAAAGATTGTGTTGTACAGTGTCACAACCTGAATCACCTGGATCGTAGCTAAAAACAGTGCTAATTTTGCATGAACTTATAAGAACTTCATTTTTATGAGAAATGTTTTATGTTGACTGGAGGCATTACGCTGCCGAACGCAGCTTACACAGTATTATCGATTATGTGAAAAGGAAGACTTCAGAAAGGTACAGGCAACACAATGGGCGATTTTCAGAACTGATTCCCGAAAGGACGATCCACTGTAGATGTCATCCATATTCTGCGGCAGGTACTGTAAGACAAACATACACATACACGCAGAGAAATGGTTTCTTGCATCAAGAAAATATTTTTATTTCAAAACTATAAAAATGTGTAATATAAGAAAATAATTTTCTTGAAATTTTATTTGGATTAAATAAATAATTTCTTAGAGTTAGAAAATCAAGAAAATCCAAAACGGAGAAATGTTTCTTCCAAGTAAATCATTTAGTTTCAAGTTAGGAAAATATTCATTTTAAAGGTAGGAATGAAAAAATGATCCAGATCTCCCAAAGTTCTATTGAGAAATTAGGCGACAAGTTTCGTGTTCAAAAAACGCTTCACCAGGCCAGCTACAAGAATATCCAATAAAAAAGAAATTATAATAATGGAAAAAAAGCCTAAAGTTAATAATTGAAATTAGGAGCATGTGAATGAGCTAACGAAAAAGTTTTTTTATAGGGTACAGTATCATTGAATCGTTACTTTAATAATGTAATTAAATGGGGATTATTTTTATGTAGTTTAATAATTAACGAGTTAATATTTAAGTTTATTTATCCCTCTTTTTATTATTACTATTTATTATATATTTAAAAATCTATAGTTAAATTAGTACACGCGGAAATAGCAATAACAAGAAAAAACAAATACGTTAAACTTTTGAAAATGTTTATATGGTTTCTATATTCGCTACTCTCTAGGATGGCATGACTATAACAACTGGCACTAGATGGCGCTAGGAAGTATTTCAGTTGCTGTTTTTTAAGATTAATGGCATAAACTGAGAGATGTAAGAGCAACGTGGCCAAGAGCAAGAAGCTTTAATGCTTTCTCTCTTCTCATATTGTTTTTGCCGGTAGAGATTGCATCAGTACCAGGAGCTATCTATTAGCATTATCTATCTTGGTTATTGTTTTTAGGCACTTTTTTCATGTGTACTACATTAAGTTCACTTTTGTTATGAACATTATTCTGTAGATAACCTCTACTTTAGCCTGCATTATTAATTAATAATGTGCATATAAATAATATGCATTTCAAGAATTCTAAGTAAAAAATGCTTTATTTTAAGAAAATGAAAAGAGATGTTCTAAACAAAGAAATATAATTATTTCATTACAGGTGTATACTTCTCTTAAGCAGAGAAAGAAAATATTTCTTTTGATTTAAAGCAGTTATTACATTGCAGATAATTGAAACAGTAATTGTCTTCAATTAAGGTGGACAGCTTCGATACAAATAAACGTTTCTCTGCGTGTAGTTTTTGCTGATTTCAAGCAAGCATTCGACTAGTTAAAGAGAGAGGAAGTAATGAAGGATTTAAAATGTGCAAATATATCAGAAAAATTAGAAAATGGTAAAAGCGGTGCAATAATCAAAGAAATCTAAGGCATAGGAACAATAAATAAGAACTTATTGCAACTTATAAATAATTAATTGCGAGTCATGAGAAGGAACTGGCAAGGGTGTGAATCTAAATGATCACAAAGAATAGGATTAATAATCAGGAAAAAGAAAAGAAAATACATGGACAGCAATAGGAAGGAAAAACCAATGACCAACCTCGGATGTGGAAGGTTCACGTTTAAGGAAGTACAATCGTTTATAATTTAGGAGTTGTACTTAATCAAGAAAAAGGGAATATTGGCTTGAGTGAAAAGATACAGCGAAGATATAAAATATTCTACTATAATATATAAAAATAATTAGAAGATAAGAAGTTAAGTAGGAAGAAAACCAAATTAACTAGTAACATATGCAGCAGAAAGTGTTACTTTAATAGCTGGGGAACAAGAAAGAAAAGTGGCAAGGACAATAACGGAGGCGAGGAAAGTAGGAGAGAACGAATATAGACAACTAATGAACTATGAAATAGACGCGATAATAGGAGACGAAAACATATATTGCAATGAGATTCTAAATAAAAAAATTAATAACTGGAGGTTAACATTTTTTTTAAATAACTTGATGTGTGGGATCCACTTATTTTCTTTTGCTAATCGAAAGGAACAGGAAAGTTAAACAATTTTTGGTGTCCAAAAGATATAGTATTTTATTTTGAATTAGAGTAATTATATCTCCTTTGACAAAGATTTGAGTTTTTAGACAGAAACCAATGCAATCCCTAACCGACAGCTATATTAAAATTTTTATGTATTTATTTGAGTTTTTAAATTAAAAAAGATAATGAAATTGAATTTTCTCGTTTATTTGGCCAAATAGTAAATTTTGACGTTCTTCAGAGAATTGAAGTACTTCGGCGTTCGTTCTTGATATTTTGAGCTCGAAGCTGCACCCAATTCAAAATCAAATATTTCTTTCTTTAAATCTCGTTCCGTGGACAATAATTTTGGTGTCAAATGTGAAAACAGCTTTACTTGGTTTTTGAGTTTTTGAGTTTTTCGTCGAAATAGTTTAATATTAACTTGAAACTCTAATATTTTATCAGAGCTTTGAAAAGTAAGTCTTGTTGCCGAAACTTGTTTATTCCACTTCATTTTGTTTTTTAATTCAGATTCCTAGTATACTACCTGAATTAAATGAAATAACATTCTTGATGACTTTGAAATTCATTGACAAATATCTTTCGCTTCCATGGTGATGTTCAAGCCGGGTACAATCGGTCGCATGGGGCGCGGATTAAAAATAGTGTATGTGTGAGTCACAGCCGATAAAAGTGATATTTTAAAATCAATACCCCAGTGTAAAAAATAAAAGCTGACGCAATAAAAATGTTTGGTAAATAAAGCGAATATATGCACACTTTGAATTGTTTTTATTGCCATTGTATGTCATGTAATAACACTAATAATATCTTCCGTGATGGTAAGTTCCACTCGGGGTTGTATGTACGCCAAAACTGTCGGAACGGTTCTTTATCGAGTAAGCGAAGCGGTAGACCACAAACAATAAACATCAAAAGTAAATTCAACTTAAGTTGGGTTTGAGGTGGTACACCATTTTTCTCATTTTTGTGCTGTACACTATTTACAGTCGCCTTTGTTCCAGTACATTAAAGGTATTTTGCAAACTCTACACAATACTTTAGTTCCATTCGGAAATTCACTGATAAATTTAATGACTTTATTAGCCAATGGTCGTTTATTTTCGTTGCGTACGTTAGACATACTTACTTGCTCATATGTTTATCTCTATAATTACGAGTAACGCTGCGAAAGGTTGATGAGAAACTGTTGCAATAAATTAATAAATTCATTCGCTGAGGTAGTCCGTGCCAATTCATCTGCATATATGCGTGTCGTCGTGGGCGCGGCAACCTCATTTCTAACCTGGCGCGAAGCTTTCTGTGCCCAGCCTAGTGATGATCTTCAGGTACGCTAAAGTCAGGTACAGTAAATTAGAATGGTTACGATGAAAACGATGCTAATTCTATGACTACCTGTGATTGGCAGTATGCATGTCCATACACGATGAAATAATTTAATATGAGGAAATATAATTGAACTCCGTCAGTGAATTTCGTTTCTCGCACTAAAAGTTCTTTACTGGACTCTTTTTCTAACAAACCTTCTTTTTGTCTACAACACAAAGAAGAAAAACCGATCTAGGGGAAATTGTAGGGAAAAGGTCATTGACGCTGCTTCGCCTCGTAATAAATTAAACTGTCAAAAAATAAATATCATTACAATATATAAGATTTATTAAGGCAATAGGAATTCGGTAGTACGAGCACATATTTGGAAAAGGGCGGCAGTAGGAGTGATAACTGAGTGGAGGCCGGTAAAACACGTAGAGATAAACTGGAAGAAAGATGGCAGGAGAATAACGTATCTGCATTAAATATAGAACAATGGAGAAAGCAGACAGCAGACAGGAAAAGTGGGGGATGCAGTATAGGTATAAGGCAAAAAAAGATGTAAAAATAAGGATCCACCTTGGAGAACAGGATACATAAAGCTCCTTGTTTGTTTTTAACAGAACAGCTAAAATTTCCATGGAAATGTATTAGCGTTAATAATTATAATAGAAAAAACTGGTTGCAATTAATTTTTTTCTCCAACCTTATATCCTTGAAGCATATGAAATTTCCATATAATGTGCTTCGAATTTTTCATGTTTACAGAAGAGATCATTCTTTATTGAAAATTTTCCCTTAATAGGTTTTTTATCATAATCAGAATATTGATTAAAAACACAGGGTGATTAAAATTAATAAAACAGGAAACTGTGCCCGAAGTAAAGTATCAGTTATTTATTGGGCGAAGCGTTGGAATACACGTCTGGGCATTCATTACTATGACCCTGCTAGAATTTTGCAGAACCAAGAGCTGGGATTTTTGACATGCCAATCATCGTATTGGCAAAGGCCTGCGGTACTATTTTACTTCCTTATTCGAGAATAAGGCATACTCCGATTTTTATCCGTAATCAAAAACCAACCGTTGTTCCAAATATCATCAGGAGCTCAAGTTTGAAATGTAGGTGCTGTTATCTATTGCTTTGTTGACTTAAAGTACTCTAAACTATTCACTAGGTACTTTACTTTTTTGGAAATTCAAGCCAAAAATATGTTTTATTTTATGCCTGTCATAATAGCTTATTAGAAATTGCAGCAATGCGGCACCTTGAATTATAAAAATAGTAGCATATGCAGGGTTAATTCTTTATACGAGACATAAGCGGCGACTTTAATAATTATTTTAATTGTAGGGCGCAGTATTTTTATGCTGATTCATCAAGTGTCAAAAGTAAGGTACCAGCTACGTAAGCGTAACTTAGAACCAAGTTAGTAAAAGTTATTTTAGATGTCACTAGTAAATTTCTGGATATGAAGTTCGGATGCTATTTTTCATTATTGATATTTTCACAATACTGAGCTTGATTTTGTACCCATTTTGCATGTTGGCTTAAAGTACTCCCCGAATTAAACTTAATCGTATGTTAAAAATTAATGAACATTGACTTACTAGGCCTTAGGACCTACAAAAATTCCTTCCTTGATTTTCGCCTCACTTAATTTTGGAAATTTTTCCCCAAGATATTGAAATCCTCTTCCTTTGTTCATTGCCTTAACGAAATTTTTTATTAAACCCAGTTTTATATGTAATGGTGGTAATATTGCTTTAGAAGGATCAGCAAACGGTGGATATTTCATACTTTTTACTCCAGGCTCTCGTGTTGTTCTTACAGACCAATCCTTTACTTCATAATGGTGTTCTTTGTCCCTACTGTCCCACTCACATAGAAAGCAACAGTACTTAGTGAAACCAGGCTGCATTCCCGTTAGCATTCCAATAACTTTGAGATCAGCCGAGATCTGCCTTGTGAAATCAAATGAGGGTATTTTTCTGCTATAGTAAAATCAGCATCACGTGTATCTTCAGAAGAAGAACTCGATGTACTTGGCAAGGTTGAGGGTTCATCTAGAATCCACTTTTCTGAAGGTTTACGGACCGGCAAGGAATCGTCGTGCTGAATTGGCCGAATAGCAGACACCAAATTGGGATAAGCAATGGCATGTTTATTTTTCGATGAGAAACCTGCTACGTTGGTAACGCAAAAGTAGCAGTCACTTACATGGTCTTTTGGTTCTCTCCATATCATTGGTACAGCAAACGGCATCGATTTGTGGGTTCCTTTAAGCCGTCCGGTTAAACTTCTTTGACAGTTGGTGCAACACATATGAGGGCTCCGGCTCTTATCCTGATCGCCTATTTTGCAGTCAAAATATAATTTGTACGCCTTCATAATGAGTGCACTTATGTTCTTCCGTTGGGATTTTGTGGTAAACTCTCCACACACATAACAAAATAAATTTGCAGACGTCTTATATTGCCGATGAGACATCACACAATTTTAAATGTAAAATGCAAAACTACAAATAAGCACTCGTGTACACTTGTGTCTTCTTTTCAACGATTAACATTTAACTAAATAGCAGCCTGATCTGGCCTATTGACTGACCCCAAGGAAGACGGACGGATTGTTACCTATCACCTGTAGGTTCTGAGAAAATTATAATTAATGTAATTATAAGGATCGGTACATACATAATTATATATGTACACAATTTTATGAACAAATTAAAGCATTGAAATGCAAAAGAGATTTACCGGTATCATGGTACTTAAGACAGGTAGATGATAGAGCAAAACCTATATTATTTTCGTGTGTCCCTCATAAAAAAAAACAAAAATCACCTAACATATTGGAGGAAATTTCATTGTTCGACAATGTTTTAATCACCCTGTATACGCAATAAATATTCTGATTATGATAAAAGATTTTTCAAAAGAAGTAAACCTTTTTGTAAACAATTATTCCTTTTCGTAAGTGAAAAATACAAAGTTCACAAGTATACGGACAGCCACTATCTTTCATAAACCAAACATGATAAAATAACGATATAGTATTAGAATATAATTATAACTAACGCTGGCCACGAGCGGTACCGCGCATCGGCGTAGAATCAGTTCGGACCGAGAGGAACGATAGTATTACTTCGTCTGCGGAGCAGTGCGGACATTTTCGCTGTCGGTCATTTGCGCAATTGTTTATCTGTCCTAGAAAAATTATGATTTCGTCAGCCAAACGACCGCGGTCGGACAAACTTCGAAAATTTATTACAGAAATTCCAGACTTAATATATGAAGGTGCTAAAATTAAATGTGTAATCTGTAAAATACCGTTAATGTGTTGGTCCAGACAACATTGTCTACGACACGTAAATAGTGAAAAGCATGTCTCAAAAAGAAATTGCGCACGAGACAATGAAAAATGTATATTTAATTTATGCGTTACGTTTATCGCATGTAATATACCGTTTAATTTACTAGACAAGGAACCATTTATCTGCTTTTGGAATAACTATTCGGAGTGCAAATTACCAAGTCGAACATCGTTACGAAGAATTGTGCCATCTGCGCGCGAACATATTGAACAAAAAATAAAATCGGAGTTGAAAGATCAAAAATTGTGGTTATGTGTCGACGAAACAACAGATCGGAAGAAACATTCTGTTCTTAATGTAATGGCATGCAAATTGAAACCTCATCAATCGGCACCTTCAATTCTATTAGTCTCCAAACGAATACAACAGTGTATTGCCGAAGTAATTTCAAAGTTAGTGTTAAATACATTGGACAAGTTTCAACTTTCAACAAACCAACTCTTGATGTTAGTGAGTGATGGTGCTGCAAACATGCTTTCTGTAGGCCGGTCTCTTAAAAAAATTCTGCTAATTTGTTATACATTACGTGTAAAATTCATGCTCTCAATCTTGTGGCGGATAGTATCAGAAAATGTTATCCTGAGGTAGACGCTTTAATAGCGCATACCAAAGCAGTATTTGTCAAATCACCGAAATGTATTTGCGAATTTCACAGACTGTGCCCCCGTATACCAGAGCCACCAGAACCTATTCTAACTCGTTGGGGAACATGGTTGCAGGCCGCGTTTTATTATCATAAATATTTTGACAATATTAAGAACGTGGTTTTACAATTCGATACAAAGGAAGCTGCCGCTATCCAGAAAAGCCAGTCGAAATTTCAAGATAGTCAAGTTAAAATGGATTTAAAAATCATTCACAACAATTACTTCGGACTAGCAGATGCAATAGAAAAATTACAAAATCCTGCGGTGCCGTTAGAAGAATCTCTACAAATAGTGCAACATGTTCACGCACAGCTATGCGCGATTGAAGACGCAAAAAATGTTTCTGTTCTAGAAAAATTTGAAAGTGTTTTTGAGAAAAATTCTGATTTTGGCACATTAAGACACATTTGTGAAGTGTCGTCAACAGAATCGTTATTTGAAAGATTATTTTACTTACGCAAATATTACGTCACTAGATGTAGAACGTTCGTTCTCTGCATATAAACGCATTTTTTCCTCATGTCGTGCTAGTTTTGCCGAAACAACAGTTGAAACATATCTAATGTTGCAGATATTTAACAGACATTATTCACTTTGTGATTTCACGGAGGACTCTTAAAATGGTAAGTGTTTGAGCACGTGTTATTTAATTTTTATTTAAAAGATGAGCGAAATTATTTGCGGTAGCAAACATCTCTATTAGTAGAATAACTCTAGTAGAACGCGAGGCCTGGTCGACTCTACGCTACTGCGCGGTACCGCTGGTGGCCAGCTTTAATTATAACGATAGCACTGTGGTTTAAATTTTACAAAAATGGGCATTAATGAGGAATAGTTTTGTCTATAATCGGTTCTAATCCTTTCAAACAAACAATTCTGGCGATAATTGTTTACAACTGCTCACAACTAACTAGAACTGCTGGCATCGAACAAAAATACAATTATCAGTATGATATTATTTTTGCCTGTTCCTGTATAAATTGACTTGAACAGAGCGTAGCGGACTACCAATTAATTCAAACTAAATTTTTTACATGCTCCCTTTTTGTTTTAATACCGGCCAGCGCCGATCTAAACGTTATAGTTGAACGTTGTACTGCGAGATTGCCACACGCATCTAAACGTGAAGCAGTCATAAAGATAAAGGATTATTTGGACTAACGGCGGAATAAATTGGAGCTTTTATTAATTTGTAGAAGACATCGTTAATTCTTGTATTTATAAAGTTATGTATTTAAAATGAAGAGAATGACTTGTTCATAGAATCTGGAAATCATAGTTTATTAGTGCCAATGTTGTTTTTTTTATTTTTTCGTGTGCAACGGAGTAAATATAAAGCCAATGCCCATATAAATATTGGATGTTTCCGATCGAGTCGTCTATTTCAACATTTTCACACAAATTTCCTTACTCAACTTCTCAGCTTGTAGAGCAGTTAGCAATGAGCAAGCCATTAGTGTTAAGTTCTAAAGAAATTCAATTTGCAGCTGTTGGTTACACCATCTTTTGAAATTATTTAACTTAAAAGTGAATTATTAGATTTAAAGTGTTGAAATGTCTGCGGTTTCAATATTGGTGGAGGCGCTGGTATATACAAAATAGAAAAATACCTACATTAACTGAAACTGTTGTTAATGTACGTAAATATAACGTAGCTTGTGATAGTACTTTTATAGCAAGTGATTTGTAGTAATTGTTTCCAATTTTTATTGTTTAATAAAAAATGGAGTTGAAGTATAATGTATTCAAGTTAGCCAATTTTAAAATTCAATAGTAGTTCCATCCAAGTAGGGTGACAAAAATTTAAGGTTGCTGAGTTGTATCACTGAGAAGTTAATATTATGTAAATGATTGCAATCACGGTCAGTGATGTTTTTATGTTCAATCCCTTCTCTGTCAATTCGATCAACGTTTACGAACAAAACCTGTGCATTAGCCAATTTTTAACGCCTTTAATCACCATTTTTCATGATAAAATAATGCATAACGTATAATCTTTGTTTCATCGCCGAACAACAGCGCTACGCACTTAGTGAACTCATACCTACGCAAAGCTCTCATCGCAAACTGGTATTCATCCCTAAATAATCCTAAAATTGGGGGTCGTCCCAAAGTGTATTTATACTGATATTACGCCGGATTTTGAAGCCAAGATAAGCTAAGTGGATCAATTTGAATGGATAGCATCATAATACGGATCCAAATTCACGAAGATAAGATTGTGTACCCCATGTACGCGCAAACGTCGAAAGAGTTTGCTTTAGCACGAACTTTACTCGTTCTAGTGGTAATGTCGCCCTAAAGTAATACGCCCCTGCGGTGTATTAAGTTGTCAGTTGCTAATAAGAACGTAAAATGTATGCTCCTTGGAAATAAAGGCTATTGTTGTAAAATTTATTGTCTCTAAAAAATTTAGTTTGAGTGCTTTTAATTCAAACCGGAAATCAATCCTTTTTTGCTTATTGAAAATTTTTTTTAAATTCGAAGATTAAGTACGCTTTTCTTTTTCTTTTGAATAGACAAATATAATGAAATGTTTGTTGTTTTTTGTTTGTCGAAATAATCTTTTAAAGAATGGGGGTCCTTCGTCCTTTCCGTCCATTGGTGCAATTCTCTAAGTCAATTTTAGTTATTAAACGGCGTCGGTTGGATCTCGTTAAACACGTTGATTACTCTTCTTTGTGTCTAGAATTTCTTATACAGAGTTAGCAACGATTTTCTTCCAGTTTCTTCGCACTTCCTACTCCTTTCTTTGCTATATATTGCTTTATGAATGTTGATTTTGAATTTAAGAAGTGAGAAAGTTGAAATGCAATATGCATACAGGGTGTCTCCGCATCGATCGATATATGAAAGAGTATGCATTGGAAAAGTCTAAAAACTTGGTAATTTATTAAAGCCTGCATGTACTATTGAACTAAAATATTATTATCTAAGACTTCCGGTTATACTGGATGTAGCTGTTGACTTTGTTATTTTAGATATAATACCTATATATTATTACGTTTTTCAATTCCTAGTTTAATTTTAAGGTTTGATTGATAAAACAGCTATGTTGCCATTTTTAGTCATATTTTAAATATTAGCATTTTTTGAAAATTTTTGACAGATTGACGAATGCATGTGAACTTTTATAACTGTGAAGGTGTTTAACTTGGAAAGTTGAAATGTCGCTGACCGTATAGAGTAGAATTAGAAACTGAATGGATTTTTCGAAAATATTATACAGCGTGCCCGACAATTACGATTAAACTTTGAAATGGTAAAAGGGTAAAGACGTTTATATTGATACAACTACCTACTTTTCTCTTTCTTATCAAACTGCTCTTACAAAAATACACCAAAAGACGCGGCTTTCGACGCAGATCATGGCGGTATGCTTACTTTTTCGATTGCTCCAGCCGTTCGCGAGTTATGGGAAAAATAGGTAATTTCTGCGAATCGCGTTGTTGTACACCAAAAGATGCGGCTTTAGACGCTGATCACGGTGGTATGCTTACTTTTTCGATTGCCCCAGCCGTTCATACAACAGTAGCGAGTGCAAGATATTTACAACTGTATCCCGGACGGCAGCAGCCACATCGTACTATTTTTTCTAGATAGATTTTAAAATTTGGCGCAGCTGCTGTTTTGTATATTTTGAATGTTTGCTTTAAATATAAGAATAAATAAAAATAAATTTGTAGAATTGCACTTTTTTCTTAATTCTTGAAGGATTATAAGATCTGAGCTGGTTATGTTAATTTAGACTTTATAGCAACTTATGACGCCTGATAAACAAAAGAATAAAACCTACCTAATGCTCACTTGCTGTTCCCTCTTTTAGTATCTCTCGTAAGGCGTTTCCAGCTAATTCAGGGAGGAGGGAGTGGGTTAACACTCTAATGCTCGAACTAATACAGGCGCCACCTGATTTATAACCACGAGAGGAATAACCAAAACCGGGAATAGTTACAATAGTTAGTTTTAAAATCCTAATTTCAAAATTTAATAATTTAACTTTAAGCTAGCTATCGGTTAGGGATTGTTATAGGTTTTTTATACATCTATTATTCGAAAGAAATATAATCTATCTAAATTTATGTATATCAAAATTACTAATAAACTCACTGTCTCTCTTAAAATAATAAAATCGTTTCATTTCTTTATTCAATTGGATAATTTACTAAGTGAGATTCCCCACGATTAATAAAAAAGTTAACCTTGAGATTAATTAGTTTAATTTGATCCATTTGATTTATTTAATTCACAATTTATGTATATATGTGTATGTTGATAGCAAATAATGTTGTTTTGAAAATTTTGTAACTAGATTTAAGTAACGATTAGCAGATTAAGTAAAATATACTGAACTATGTAAAATCTGGCAGAACTATTTAAAATTCTAGCATAATTAGGTAAAATCTGACACTACTATGTCTAATCTGCCAGATCTAGGTAAAATCTATCACTACTAGGTAAAATCTGACACGCGTTGGGATTATTCAACTCCAAAAGGAGTCCTGGTAAGCTTCTAATGAGCTGAGTTGCTTGTCATTTTCTCAATGGTCTTGAGAAAATAGGTCTGCGAGTGCACTAAGGCACTTGGTGTGCACTAGTACAGTATCCGTGTACTAAGGGAAGAGTATAGGTACACACAAAAAAATACAATCATTATTCTACCTTTCTTCAGTTTGCTTTTTTAACTAACACTCCTGGTGCGAATTTCTCTTAGTTATGTTCGCAGAGGTTAACGAAACTGCGGTCTTGCAGGTCGCTCGATTCTAGTACTACTTCTCCCATAAGATAGATTGGTTAATCTCGAGAGATTTTTCTTCTCCACTGAAATTAAGTGTTATATCTATTGAACGGATTCGATCGAAGTTACATATAAATTTGGCGAAATTGGACTAGCCTGTTGATGGCATTGGATAAATGGTTCCTTTTCTTTAATTAAGTTTCGATTAGTTAGTAGAATCTACCAGGAAATATTTAATTCAGTAAGAAAATTTATGTAATAATTATAGTAATAATAATATCACTCTTTATTATCCAACAGACCGAGAACGGTGCAGTAGCAGGATAATACAATAGACTACATAATACATGCATAAGTATTTAAATAAGTAGGCATTATTGTATCTTATACGTATATGTTTATATGTGTCAATATATGGGTATACATATATGTATATATACAAGTGCGTGTGCGTACGTATATACCGTGCATTTTCATGAAAAAAGGATCATCAAAATTTACTGCGGATGAAACAATCGCCATCACGATTAAAATAAAAAAGGTAGAGGGACGCCAATTAATTTCTCACTTTGAGTCAAGGTTCTCGTCCAGGTAACACGTATTGTAACTTGTAACAATTTCAAAGTGTTTAATATTTCAAATCGTACCATAAATACAAAGTATAAGTGAAATTTAGGGGTTAAGAATATGTAGGTTTCCTATAAATCTCGTATGAACATAGTGTTTACATGACATCGTCATAAAATCCAGGTTGGTTTCCATTTTTTAGCTTTAATACTTGTTCAATTCCATTAATTGATATTAAATTCGATTTAAATTGCCGAAAAAGTGTTTTAGAACACTTCTGAACCCTCAGTTCCCATAATTAACTAACTAATTTGGGAAAGTTTAGTATTTATTCAACAATTTCACGCATAGAAAATTTAAATGCATAGATTAAAAGTTAAGCTTCACGCAAGAGCTGTGGGTGAGGTAAAAATTCTAACTGCGGTACTTCCATACGCCAAAAATCATTTTGGCAAGTGCCTATTATTTATTCAACTATGTCGGTGAACACTAGTAGGCATAGGGTCACCTAAGCATGGGAAAAAATCAGAAGCTGCTAGTGCGTCGGCTACTCTGATGTGGTTACGTCTGACTGGTTAATAGATAGCAACAAACAGGTTTGACTACATAATTGTCAAAGTTGTAAATTTATACCTATTGTCTATTAATGTACTATTATTATACTTCCCTAGGGACGTAAAATTCTATTATATCCCGCTGCCGGGGGCAACCAAGGTAAATAACGCGTAAATTGCACTTACGTCCCTCCAATCAGGGCAGTAATGGTTGGCTTACGTAGCTGGTAGTAGAAAAACGATATTTTAAAACTATATTGAACATGTTGTAACAATATAAGTTTCAAATACGACTCTTGAAGCAGGACAAATTATTATTATCTTTCCACCTTCTTGAATCTTTTAGATGCATTCATATACATTACTACAACAATGGAGTGCAACTCAAAGTAAATACCTTATATAAAAAATACACCAAGATGTAAAGGTAAAAGAAGTATAATCTTATAAATAACGCTCTGTTAGACCGAAAATATTTGCCTCATAAACACATAAGGAGTATTTATGCTTTTCGCCGATGTGACTTGCAAAAACAGATTTCCTTTTGACAAAGAAAAGCGGAAGAGTAAGACATGAAATCTTCAGTATTGATATTTATCTGTAAGAAGAGAATATAAAACGTAGGAAATATCAAAAATTCTGTAAAATAGAACACCATTTTAGAAAATTTGATCACGTAGAGGTATTCTATTCTATTCATTTTTTCGTAGCATTTTTCAGATAAAGATAATTTTATAATTCCTACAGTTTTGCATGTAATTGCGGAGTTTTAATTGCCGACCGCACGGGAGAAAAAGTTCTATAGAAAAATTATTATCTGGTATTCTTCAAGTGGCGCTATGATATTTTCTGCTTCTTTCCACCTCTTGTAGTAATAATGTATTCACTTTAAGCGTTGCCAGAGCAAAGATAGAAACCTAGACACCGTGAAATCGTTTTACTTTGCTCCTATTAATACTGTCTGCTACAAGATTCTGTCTCTGCGGTCTTTACGTTACAAGGAGTATATATGTATTAATAACAAGACAGCAGCGGAGCGTACTGTCGCATACAATACGTTTCGTACTCGCGTTGAATTAAACCAGACTTCAGATAATCTAATATGAAGTAATATCGGTTCTATACAGACTCTATTAAATGAATTCCCGAAGTGGTGCTACGGCTTCTACAAATATTACTCACAATATTACTAATGAATGCTGCTGCCATTAGAAGGGAACCAGATCTGCATCATTTTGCAACAGCGAAACAACATCTTGTTATTGAACTCTAACTATAGCTTAATATATGCGCTATTACGACAGCTAAGCATCTCAACAGCTGGCGTTGACGTCTTCGGCATATAGATTATTTCGTACATAACCTAATGGTTTTTGAAAATGACATATCTCTGCTCTTTTACTTGTTGTATCGCTTTCTATCAAAACGTAGTCAATATCTTCGTTGAGTTCTAGTGCACTAAGGAATAGAGGCGTTTTTGCATGAATATTGGACATAGGAGTTACATATACAATAAAGTTATAAAATGGAGAAATTGTCGTCTTCTAAATAAAGATAATTTTTTTTCGGTCGTAGGTCCGGGAGTGTCATCGAAAGACTTTTCCAGTAGTTTAAAAGAAGGCGAATTGCAAATTACGCATTTAAAAATGAAATGAATGGAATAAAGACACTAACCTTAAAATTTGACGATTACGTGCTTTTTCGCTCGTAATGCTTCACGTAATAGAACCCCGCTTTCATTAACTTAACTTGAATTTGCTTTGAAAATTAACCACTTAGAGTTTTTCGACACTGTAGCTCATTCCACCTCCACATTTTGGCTACTTATTGAGAAAATTAATCTTCCAGAACAACGCTGTTTGTGAAACTCCATGGTTCTTGTTGGAAAGGACATCTCCATAAGCTGGAATCTGATTTTTTCAACACAGAATATGGTGTTGTAGCGTTGTTCAATATAACTAAATACTGTAGGCCTAAGAGGATGGTCAAGTACCTGTTTTGCACATAAACTGCGATGATAGGCGACTTATGATCAGTCAACGGATTTAATCAGAGGCAGTATAGACTGAAATGTTTTTCTCAGGGGTTTTTGTTAAAAATTTGGATTTTTTTGTAAATTGATTACATTTTTAACTTGTTTGTGGGATTCGGGAGTATTCTTTGATACTGCTTCGGCAGTTTTTATGAATTTTTGAAATTAATAAATGGAAATTAACGAATGTAAAAATTATGACATTTACTGGAAATTTGCCTGTTCTAAGCTTGAACCTTTTCTTCTACCTTGAAATTATTTTCTAGATTCTATATCGAACACTAACTTGAGACCGCAGCTAAAATACTAGTTAACTCGAAGAAAGTCTAACCAGAATTGATTAATTTATTGGCGTCCCTATCCTGCTTTATTTTAATCGTCATGGCGATTATTTCTTTTCACATAAAATTTTGATGATGTCTACCCAAATATAATCGCACGAGGAGTTTTTGATAAATAACGTTATTTTTAGACGTAGCATGAGAGAATGGATGTGGTGACGCTACTAGGTGACTCAACTAGACGACTCTATGCTCTAAAATACAACATACAACATAAATATGATAAATTTTACCACCGAAAACGAAGATACCTTAACGAAAGATATTTAGTGTACGAAATAATGTTAGAGATACCTTTGAATTTACTCTATTGCTTGTTGTATGAAAATTTTACATTAATTTTGAACAGTTACGAAAATAGGAAGATGAACTAAAGAGGAATAACTTCAACGTTTCTCCACGTTTGTCGTTTAAATTAATTTTGTAGTACCCAAATTGTGGCTTTCGAAAAATAGCTTTTACCCGCCAGAGGGACTTTCATTACTATCAGGTGGCTATACTGAACACCCTAAAGGTCTAAGACTGACAGCTGATTTCCAATGTAAATATTGAACATAACAAGACATAATGATGGTAAATGATCATAAAGTAAAGAATCTGATGTTCTAGTGAAGAATTAAATGGTAAAGTTGTACTACTAAAATGTACATATGTACGTTAAGCAGGTTGCATAACTAAGTTGTTTCTAAATTAATTACAAAAGTCATTGACGAAAGAACTACTTATTTACACAAATTTATTAGCACATTAAGAGTTTAAATGATGAATTGAATAACATTCAAGGATAGGTAAAACGTTTTAGGTGAAATTTTCTAAGAAAAGTCCTTTATTTTATGAAACCCTGATTCAATCTTTTAGAACAACTCCTGCATTTTTTTCAATTAGTACTATTAGGTACTCATTACCTATTTTGATCTAAATCTATAATATTGTAATAGATATGCATAAAGAAGGCATTCAGTAAACTTATTAACTATTTCTGACTGACGTTGGAATTTTTCAGCGTTGCAAATTCAAATTTTACAGAAAGACTTAATTTAAATACCACCATTATAAAGCTAAGGCATTTGCGGGAATTCCCTTCATTTCTGCTTTGAACAGCACAAAGCGGCTACCGTTCGCTAAATACGAGTATGGAGGAACAGGAGAGTCCAGATAAACCGACCCCGATTATTAGATTACGTGACAAGAGTCTCTTGTCGCATAGTTTGCGTTCTTGAGAAGTTTGCTTTGGTGCTCTCGCCGTCAAGTAGAAAGAGATAATCTATGAGATGAGAAGACCTCACAGTCACCTGAACAAAATTATACCGAAATCCTGTAACACTAAGCTTGGTGGAAATTAAATCTTCTATTATGTATAACATGTGTAGCGACGGTGTATTTTAATTAGAGGTGTATATTAGGCTACTCCATCAATTTTACGACATAATCGAAGTTAGTAACACTAGTACAGCAATGACAGATTATCTAACAATCATGCTTTTTACATTGCTCGTATGTATAATGATATTGATAACACTTAATAACTTTTGAAAACATTAAGGAATGTTATATTCAATTCAACTGTATTTGTTCGTATTTTTTTGTTGATGATCTGTGTTAAATTAATTAACTCATCATAATATCATATATACCACTTTATCAATTTCTCAGCAAATTAAAAGTTCGTCTGGCCAAGATGTCGAGTAATTCTCCAGCGACAAAAGAATTTCATTAAACACAGACCAAAGGATCATTTATTTCAAGATTCGCGTTTCAACGAACAGCGATTCAGGCATTCACCTCTAACCAATCGTACGCAGCATACTAAAGATATAATAAAGATGGTGTTCGAGTTAGCATGGTGTTGCTTAAAACAAATTATGCGAAAACGTATTCATGATCATTGGATAAGATAAACAAGTCTTATGTGTTCGGAGAAATCCGATCAAATGACGATACGTAAAAGAAGAAATTGTGTAATATAACCACTGTAGGTTCACATTGCATACAGAGGTGGTATATGTAGAAGAAGATGTTATACCACTTTAAAAATTGTATTTTTTTAAGTTTACTAATCCATCTTGGTTGTCTATATTCAACCACAAAACCTGACGTTTAGATTTCGTGATTTTCAAGACTGGTGTTGCTGGTGATGAATATGACAGCAAGTATTCTATAACTGATGTCCGTAGTTTTCCAGAATGTCAGAACGTTTGTTCAAGACAAATCCAGCTTTGTTAAGTATGCGGTAATTACATCGTATAACATAATTCTCTAATTGACAGTTTAATATTAGCTTTTAACTATTATTTGGTAAGTAAACAAAACAATTTCTCACAGATTAACTACGACTAAACTAGCTTGTAGATCTTGTAACAGTAATTGGATATTGATGAAAAAATAATCATCGATTCGGCTCCTGTCGCAAGGGCTAAAGGCCCCATGGATCGCGGGGCTCTAGCCCAGTGAGCCCATGTGTAAATGTGAGCCCGAACACGGAACGGAATCCTGTTGCAGTCTTCCTCTTCGTGGATAAATTTAGTAGAGGGAAATTTTTAATTCAGTTGTTCCAAGAAATCAGTTTCTGAACATTCCCTTGTGTCAAAGATGCAAAAAACGTCATGGAGGAGATAAGGAGACAAAAATTAGAAATATAAACACACTAGAATGCATCTAGCAATCGAAACGTGCGTCCAGTATTAGCGAAGTGTTGTGGTAAGGGTCTTAGTGAAGTGTTTCAGTGTTCTACTGCCGCCGTATTCAGATACGTGATTTAACAGATTCATTGTTATAATTTGTTCTAATGACCAAAATGCAAAAATGCTGAAATTGCCCATCAGCTTTTAGAAAATATACCACTGGGGAGAGCATTAGCATTTAGGATGAGAATTTGTAAAAAATACAAACCTTGGGATTCAAGAATGTAGACGATAATTTTCTTCAAATACAAAAACATATTCGAGATAACTTAGAGGGTATGAATATGAAATCCCATCTGTGAATTTTGGAAATCGGAGTTACTGTCAAGGATAGCAAAACGATAGCGTGATGAAAGATTATTAGGGGTTCTACAAGAACAATTTGTAGATCAATCAAACGGATCGATGTCTTGGTGGTAAGAGGGCGTCCAAGTCAAGTGGTAGATTTTTTTGGTGGGTCCAGTACAATTTGCACGTTGGGGAATAATTAACTGGCCTTCATCACTTACAATGAAGGGGAAATGGTAGCGATCCCCTGGAATACTTCATATACACTATCTATACATGGAAGGTCTCCTATGGTTTTGAGAAGCTTTAAAGATTATACAGTGCGGTCCTAAAGTGTCCCATCCCATGCTAATTTTTGAAAAACAGGTCGTTTTCTGTTTGTTGCGAACTGGAAATGCAATTGAATTGCCGATAACGGCAAACGTTTATCGACAGTTCAATTGCATTTCCGGTGTCACTGGAAGTGACCGCAACAACAGCCTATACATCTTTACGTTTTTGGTAAGGTAATCGAAAGACGAATCCAACGATACCACATACATATGTTATACTTTAACTGAAGAAATGTGACGATATGTAGCAATTAAGGTTTTGGTCATCTGTTTTTGTTGTTACGCAAAGTCGGCCGGAAAAGAGCGCCAAATTGTTTCTTGCTACGCTAGACTGATTTTGAATGTTCGTTGCCAAGCAAAGTAATCATAACAATTGCCAAACTGTCAAACCTCAATTCCAAAAGCGTAAATCATTGATGTTATTCATTATTGTTATTTGTCATACTTTCGTTCTTTGTGCTCGTTATTATTTTAACTTGTTTTGTTAATTGTTATTTCTGCTTTACCTTATAGAACTTTATTGTGGTAGGTTTGTTTAAATTTGTTAGTTTTTGATAGGAAATGTGCTTAAGCTTCAGGTTTTTATGTTGTTGATTTTACAATGGGCTCCGCATGTACCACGTAAAATAAATATCAAGGTAATTTTAATATTCGGTGAACTAATAACAATTAGCACGTAGTGAAACATAATGAACACTACCCTTATACAGCCAGAAATATTTGAACTTTGCGCTAAGTAAGGATAGATAATGTAAAATGTACAACTGCTTTTACAGAAGATAATACAATTTAAATTATTGTACAATATGTTGCGCAACCATAGAAAATAAGGTGATAATTGTTGCCAAATTTATATGGTATTAAAGTTTAACCAGCAACAGATCTAATACTAATACATTAGATAACATAAAAAAATAACAACAATTAACAAAACAAATTGAAATGAGAGAAAATAATAACGAGAACAAAAAAGGAACGTATGACAAATGCAGGATATAATAACAATAAACAACAAGAATAATTTACGTCTTTCGAATTGAGATCAGTCTGGCGTCACAAAAAACAATTTGGCTCTCTTTCCTGTCCAAATTTGAGTAACAACAAAAGCAGATTACCAAAACTTTTGTTGCTGCATATCGTAATATTTCCTAAATTAAAGTATAAGATATGTGATATCGTTGGATTCGCCTTTCGGTTACCTTTCCAAAAACGTCAAAATATACAGAGAAATACAATTAAACAGCCGATAACGGCAAAAGTTAGTTCATAAAACATAGAAATCGACCTATTTTTTCTTAAAACGCTAGCTTCTGTCGTTCAAAGTAGCATGAGGGGACGCACTAGGACCTCACAGTATATGCCGCAGGGCCGTTACCATACGTAAATAAAAAGAAAATGAATTATCATCAAAGACTTATATTTTCACATAAAGTTGTATTACCAGCTATTTTAAACTTATTATTATTATTTTGTGAACTTTTTATTGAATTTAGCCAGTAAAAACATGTACCTTGGAAAATACATTTGAACTATTGTTATTAAAAGCTATTCGTAATTTAAATTTGAATCTTAGTGGAATTTGCTGGCCAATGTTACCTTTATGCTAAATTATTTGCTAGGAACAGTTATTTTCGGAAGTGTGTTTCTGATTTGAGAAATTGATCAAATTGACTATTAATCTTCAGTGCACATTGAAGGGAATTATTATTGAAGGGAAATAATTATTGTCAACCAAATGCTTGTCAGTTTAAAATAAACGACTGGTGTAGAATAAATATATGGTGCCTTGAAATGATTTGCGCTTAGATTTGTTCATTTTCATAGAAATAGATGTTATGGTTGCCAGTCTAAGTGATTTGTGTCTTGAAAATTCAATTCCACGGAACATAACCCGAATTTTGTGTTCAAGCATTTTATGAGAATCACCGTTCAGGTGTGCCAGTTTCTTAAGTATCCCAAGCTAATAATCGCCTTCATGACATTGGGAGTGACGATACTGATCCTTAAACAATCCTGGGTGGAAGCAGTAACGGATGCATTTAACATTTTAGGACCGTGCTTTTTTGAGGATAGCGGAGGTCGAGCCGTTACTAATATTTACGAACAATGGTGGATCATATTTTTAGACCACACCTTAATAGTTTTTATCGGCACAACAGAAAGTCGTGGTTTCAGCAAAGTAGAGTGGGGTTACTATTTACACTACCAGACCGTCAATGGAATTCATTTTTGCATAGAAAGAACTGATATATGATGAAGTGCATAAGATTAGACCAGATCTGGATTGTCATGCGATAGAATGAACTCTTCTGGTAGGATCTGACACATCCGGACAATGTGATTCTCCACAGTTAAATCTGTAAACATTTTAAAAACGTTTAACCAAAATCGATTCATAATAAAGATAGCTAGAAACTTGCTTAAGGAGCAAAACACTTCGCTTTACCTTAGATTCAAATAAACACGTAAATTTTCATGACAGGCATCACTAATAGTAACTTATTTAGAGGATTTGAAATGGGCCGTGAAATATTGATTCAATCGAATGACACACGATAAAACCCAAAATAAGTAGTAAACAATTATTTCAGCTATCTTATAGTAATTGTGATAAAATAACAATTATTGTCTAATAAACCTATCTTCTTGATGCACGTGGTAATGTGAGAAACTACGGTCTTTTAGACAATCGAGAAGCTGACTTCTTAACAAAACAAAACTTGGCGCACTGAGAAAAGGTCCTCTTTCTCTGCACCCTTCTTGTAGGCGTCGAAGTGCATGACGTTGTTAAAACGTTGGAGTTCCTCGCGTTTCTTCAGAAAAGCAGGCCACCCTTATAGATAGCGTTCGTTCCTTTCTAGAGGACTGAATATAGTACTTGTGCATTGCATTAAATGATTATTGTCGGGGAAACACAATTAAGTGAATCCATTTTACATTCTTGAAATTTTTAGCGCCAAGCTAAGACCTTGTCCTTTCCCTCTTCCCCCTTTGCGTCCCTTGAAATTATTGAACAGGACCTAATAAATGTAGCATCTGCTTGATATTCATACTACGCTGTACTACTTTCATGATATAAGTGGCAAAAGGAAACTTAGAGAAAATATTTTTAAATTCCAAACTTGACCACTAGTAGACAGTAAATTTTAAATTAGCAGGTAAAAGTTTCAGGATTAGCTATGATTTTAAACAGCTTAGTTAATTACGCAACACTTTGGTTAAAGACGTTTTGTCATATTGTGAATGATAAGTGTAGTATGCGTTGCCGAATCATGTAACAATGAACCTGCTATAACTTGTATAGTTTTTACCCGAATTAAAGAAGTGTGGAGTTGTTTGAAATGGCATTCAATGTTGTTTTAGACATCGTAATTTGTGCCACCCGTTAACGTTCAAGAAATGTACCAGATGGCGTTATTTCCAACTGTACGAGTTTTTCTCAATTATCTCTAAAAATTCAAATGCAACAACATGCTTGCCTTATGTTGTGTTTAAACAGTTTTGATAGACTAAAGTAGCGGCGAAAACCGCGTAACGATATCTTTTCCTTTTTCCAGATAATAACGAAAACAGCCCTTTGTCAGTAATAATTTAGCTATTAGTTACAAATACCTAATAACATTAAAACTTATCTTAGTTGGCTATAAAACAAAGGAGTGATAACAATAACAAAATGTAGCAGCTACAAAATAAACAAATAAATGAGCACAATGCAAAACCAAGACAGTGCCAAAAGCACATAATACAGTGTTACTTGAAATGAAAATAAACAATAACTTAAATTTATTTTAAATATTGAAACTGTTTGCCGTCATTATTTATACGCAGATTTGGTCTACGACGAGTACTAATAACGGCTGCTTCGATTTCTACTCTTGGTAGGCTGACGATATCATTATGAATTGCTTGAATCAGCTTTCATTGTGGACGTGTTTGGTAAACCTGATCTTTTATCCTTCCCCATACATAAGAGTTAAACACAGTCAGGTCTGGGGTTCTAGGTTTTTCGAGTTTCCAACGAAACATCTTCTAAAAGTATTGGTAATTCGTTTCGTAAAATGTTTAAGTATGTTCCGCTGTTTAAGTTGCCTTCAAAAATAAATGGTCCAATAACTTTATCACCTAAAATACAACACTAAGCATTTATACTCCACCTATGTTGATAATCAACCTCTCTCATCCATTGAAGATTTTCTCTGAACCAGTAATGCATATTATGTAAATTTACCGGCCCATCATTAGCAAAAGTAGCTTTATCGATCCACAACACGCAATGTAGAAAGGCAGCATCTTTGTGGTAGATATATTTTAACTAATTACAATTATTAAGTCTATGGTGAAAATCTGTACGAGTGTGACGTATTGTCTATTAGGGTGCGATGAATTGATGACTTACTTAACCTTACAACAGAAGACACTTCTCTAGTGCCTGTGTGGGGATGAATTTCAACATATGCAAGGACATTTATCACATTAGCTTCAGTTCAAGATATACGTGCTCTAGTATGATTTTCACGAGGTTGAACATACCCTGTTTCACGCAATCGTGTTGCCAAACGTTAGAATACTTCTCAGCTGAAATGTTTTCTTTCTGGATACTTAACGGCATATTCACGTTCAACAATGCACGTTTCCAAAACGTTGAAAATACACTGCAAACATATTATACGCCTCTGCATTAAAAAATGACATTTTTTTATCATTCAACGGCTAAGCAACAATCTTTAAGGGCCAATGCGCAGTAAAATTCTATGTACTTGTCACAATTGTCATGTAAATAATTGTTTCCATAGCATACTAAATTCTGCTGTTGTATTTAAATCACAGCAGGTTTTGTTACCTTTATTTCAAAAGTGATCTAAAACAAACAGTCATATTAAACTAATACCGATACAATTTTGTGTGTAAACGAGTAAAAGTTATCATTCCTTTGCTTCATAGCCAACTAAGATAGGTTTCGAAATTATTAAGTAGGCATTTGTAACTGATACGGAAATTATTACTGACAATGGGCTGTTTTCGTTATTATTTGGAAAAAGGAAAAAGATATCTCCATGCAGTTTTGGCCACTACTTTAGTCTGTCAAAACTCTTCAAACATAATATAAGAAAAGCATATTGTTACGTTTGAATTTTTAGCGATAATTGAGAAAAACTCGTACAGTTAGTAATAGCGCCATTTAGTAGATTTCTTGAACATTAACGGGTGGCACGAATTGCGACGTTTAAAACAGCGCTGAATGCCCTTTCAAACAAGTTCACATTTCATTAATTCGGGTAAAAACTACAGAAGTTATAGCAAGTTTAGTCTTAGATAATTCGGCAACGCCTACTACACTTATTATTCACAATATGACAAAACGTCTTTAACCAAAGTCGTGCGTAATTAAGCTTTTTAATAAGCATTTAAAATCATGCGCCCTCTAGCGCTCATGTTTGGAATTTAAAAATATTTTAATTAAATTTATCTTTACCACTTAGTTATGAAAATTTTTTTTCAATAACTGTACCTATTGTAGTTTCCAAGATATCACGAGTCCCCACTATTAGTGGGACACTCTGTATACAGCGCGTCCACCTAGTAGCAATTTAGAGAAAAAGCTTTCAAATAAAAAATACTCGGCATCAAGTTCGCCACAACATACAATTTTGTGCAAGCATACAGGATGTTCACTTTCCTTCGCTACGAGCAATGCAAATTTGGTTTTTAAGTAGAACGTCCTGTATATTGGTTATGGTTTTGAATACCTCTCTTCAATTCGTGTCAACTTTCATCAATATTCTTTATACCTATCTATCTACCGTCATCACATAAGTACAATTAGACGCTACCGCACGGAGCGATTTGTAGTTGGTATTAAGTTGGCAGTTCCGGTAATAAAGGATACCTTTGCTGACTTACTGTCGTACTACACTCAAATTTAGTCTTCATTGCCGGAACTGCCAATTTGAATTGTCCGAATTTTCACAATTCCTGCTTGGGTAAACATAGGTTCATATTTAAAATGCGATTACGTCAATTTTGTGAGGGAATACGAGCACTTAGAGCACATGAAAATCGTTAACGAAGCCATAGATGAAATCAGTTCTACAAGATGACCCTCGATATCGCTGCCAAGTTTGAATCATGCTATTTCAATTTTTCTAAATAGGGCGCCTCTTCTAGATTTTTTTTATAAACATTTCCGTATACCTAAAATGCGTCGTTTTTTAGTAATTTAAATATGGAACTATGCAAATAAGTTTTTCGTTTAAAAATACAATGTGCGACGAAATACTATAAACTTTTGTTTTACTAAAAAGATTAATTAAAGCTAATGTTTAAACGTTTTCTTTTTTGGTACAATTCCAGCATTTACTTAAGGTAGCCATCATTTTCGTATATACATTACCTAGAAAGTTAACAAGCACGTATAATTAACAAATAGCGAAAATAAGCAGACAGATGTTAATTAGAGTTCAACGTAAAACGAATAGATATATTTAAAGCATCACGATCTACGTTTTTCAGCAGTAAAATATAAAATAAAAACATACTGGAAGTTAGTGCACTGTTTAAGAAATTCCGCGATTTAGCTAATCAGAAGTGTTTATAAAAAAACTTTTTAGATGAATTTCTTCAGGCAATCCGTTACGTAGACATCACTAGAGCAGCGCAACTGCGCTGAAAGCCAGTGTTGGGGACGTATACAAATTTATCAGGAAATGAACATATTCCAACAGTTACGTTTTAAGACATCTGAAACCAAAATTAAGTATTTAATAGTAGTTAGCATTTTCCAAAATCTTTCCAAGCATGAAAGTGATGCGGTCAGAAAAAGTTTTTAGGAAGAAAAACGTTTAATTAGGATATATTCTAGAACATAATCTTTCAAATAAAATTAACGGTTCGTTGACTCATCCTGTCAGAATTTTTCATGTCCAAACAATCTTTAAGAAAACACAATCGGTAAACTTTCAAACCACAGCATCTTGCGTTTAACGGGATCACATTGCAAGTTCTTTCACTCAAGACTAGAGAATTTTTGTATTATTCCTATTAGGCATCCAAAACATATCACTACTGTGTGTAGCAGATTCTCCAAATTGTTTTATGATTGGATACATTTGCTCTACTCAAACAGAATTTTCTTCCCGTCTGGTGTATACGCTATAAAAACTACAGTATTTTGATCTAGCAAAATTTCAATTCTCCTTATTCAGCCTGTCTGATTCAGTATCTCAGTGCGGCGAAACAGTAATCAACCATGTATTTACTTCAACTGTCAACTTAAATTCCGAATATTCATTCAAAACGAGTACGTAATGCTTTTCCTTAGTAAATGAAATGGTAAATTACATGCAATAAACACATAATTAAATTAAATTTGTCATAATCTCGTGTGGAATTTTTTTTAAACATGCCTGCACTATTTACGTGCCGTAGACAATCACTTTTCGACCAACACATTAAATCTATTTACACACTACACATTGAATTTTAGCGCTATCACACTTTAAATCAGGCATTTCTGCAATAAATTCTCTTATTGTGTCCAACTTTGGTCGTTTTCGCGACGTAGGAAACGTTTTCAAAACAAACGTAGAACTACGATATAGTATACGACAGGGTAGATGCATACACAACAGATCGGCTTTCGAGTCGCAGTTACACTGACGCTTGTACCGAATTGTCCCGGCCGTGTTTGTTTTATGTAAACTTTTATGCGTCAGCCATTGGCTTTCAGCGCAGTTTGCGTTGCTCTAGACATCACACAAAATATTGCTACCGAAATGTCAGTAAATGTTTAAGAAAATAGAAGGAACCGTATTACAGTTTGTATGCAGGAAATGAGCACCATTTCACAGGTTATTTTTAATGAACATCTTTAGAAAACCAAAAATTTACAGTATTTCATCCCAGTAGTCTATGCATTTTACCAAAAAACTTACCAAGCATGAAACTATGCGGTTTCATGTTTAATTTACATTTTAGGTAAAGAAAAATGTTTATAGAAAATATTCTAGAACAGTTTCTTTATCAAGTTACTTCAAATAGCTCAAGAACTAAGAGAGATTGGTATATGAAATATTGAAGGTTGACCTACTTGAAGAGAGGCATCCAAAAACAAACTACTACTGTGTGTAGCAGAACTTGCCTCGATATATTTTTTATTTGAACATCTTTGCTCTAAACAGCTCAGGAAAAGAATTATCTTCCCCCCACGTACTAGGTGAATACGCTATTATTAAAACTACAGTAATTTAACTATCTAGTAAAATTTCAATTCTCCATTAATTACAGCGCTGTTCTGATTTCTGTATCTCTAGTTGCTTGGTCGGTTAATACAGATAAATCAAACCCATTCCATAATTAACTTACATACGCAATTAAATTCCCCGGTAACGGATAATTCAATTAAAACATTTGCTGGTCGATTATACGTACATTGTGTATTCGGCTGTCATATCAAGTATTTGAAATTGAGCGTAGTGTCATATGAAGATTATATCTTTGGGCAAAATACATACATGCATGCATAATAATCAAGTTATAAGTGTAGTACTGATCAAGTCCGTCGATGGTGCAACAATTATTTATCAATTTTTTTCTGGTGAAATTGCCTTCCCAAAATAATTTCGTTAATTATGTAACCTATACCAAATTATACCTACTTCTTCTATTAAATAACAGGGGTTAAATAACTTGTTGAACAAGTCCTTTGTTTCTAGATAATACATTTGTTGTTATATACCGATTCTTTCCACACAGAAGTTATTTAAGTTTTTGGTTAGCTGCTTTCATTTCGAATTACATTAAAAATTATATATTGATTAGTGTAGTAGACAAGTGTCGTGGCAATTAATATTTTAAGCTTCCAATAAAATTCGTATTATGTCTACTACTTCCGAATAATACTACTTTTCTATTAAATATCACGTTTACTTAAGCTTTTTGTTTAAAAAAATGTCTATAAAAATTCACACAGCAATGTGAATCTAAGTTTTAAGAAAGGTTTGGATGATCTATTAAACGTTGTATATGTCGTGGTTACATGGCGAAACTCATCATGTCATGAAAATCCTAGGCAGTTACTGAAACGTCGGCGTATTCTGTAAACGCTTACGATTTCACTTTTTGACGAGGCTTATCATGAAATGGCCAACTAGCTTAGCCATATTGTCACGGGCCTAGTGACTGGGGATGCTCAAATAATATATTAAAATAATAATGCCACTTACAGCCCTTATTCTCTGCTTATTCTAATTACCAACTAACTTATGACTACTCCACTGTCCCGATTTCTACCAACCGTAGCCCCACCTAATGCCCTCCTTATTAATGCTTAGTTGGTATAAATCGGTCAGCTTCCTTTAATAACTAAATACCTACTTAACCTAATGCCTTCGTGGCATTTCCCCCTCGTCCAGCAAAATATGCCACCGGCATATTTATCTAAATTTAAATTAGCCAGGGCAATGCCATGAATGTATGTGAATAAAATTAATACAAAAACAAACAAAAAAATAAGCAACCTGCACCAACAATGAAAAAAAAATAGATGACATTTATTATTTTGCGATTACACTGTTTAAAACAATGTATATGAGACGGTGTAGGTAGTGACCTTGGTAAGCAGTCCTTCCTCGAGGCTAGTGTACCGGGGTCCATATGAATTTATTCTTGGTGATGTTGAATCAAGATCGACGGTGACCAGTTCCACATATAATGTCGGTTGAGGCGTGGGTGTTAGTAACGTATACACACCACAACTGCTTCGTTGTTGTAATGGATATTGTCGGCATGGGTGGCACCAAAGGACCAAGGCTCTTTTTGATGTGAGAGTCCTTGCTGACCCCTTTTTGGTTACTACAAGCTGGGTTGACCGACTATCTTGTTTGTAGAATCGGCTTTTGGTCATCCAAAAAATTGCCGATGGTACTGAAGTCCTCATGGCATGGCCTGAAGGTTGTCGATACTTTTAGCCCATCTGGACTATTCCGCTTGTCTCGATATACATTGATTGATATAAGTGCATGAAACAAAGTAATAATCAATAGCAGGTAGAGAAACGGCGAACAAATAAAAATAACATTAATTTTTATGCATACGAGAAACCTGGCCATCCAAAAGCTAATATATTACTAACTAAACTAATACGATGGTAATATCTTTTACATTTCTTCCCTACTATTACTTAGCCTAATTCTACAAGATCGCCCACCCGGCAAAACAAACGTGCCCTCCTCGTAAACTCTTCCCCTAAAGGGTTCTTCACGGGAGCGCCGTTTCATTACAACATATGCTTTCATGCACCCCAGGACTGACAAGATTATTATGACCGTGTCAAGAAGAGCATACTAAAGGTGAGGCGGCGTCAGCGGTGCAGCCCGTATTATAACAACAGCGTCAGTGGTGAGCAATAGTGTTGTATTGAAAGTGTATGTGTGTTTACGACGAAAATGGCCACCATAAGCGGCTTTGCAAAGTTAACCAGAGATGAATGCGAATAAATCAAAGAGCAATTCAACGTTATTGATAAAAATGGAGATTGCTATATCGACTTGAAAGAACTCAAAGAAGCCTCGGACGTTTGTGGTTTCAAAATTATAGGATGGAAAGTCCGGCAAATGGAAGAAGAATTTAAAAGAAAAAAGGGTTTTATACAAGGTGGAAAATTCTCCTACGGTGAATTTGAGTCACTCTGCAGTGATCTTAAGGCTGGGGAAGTTGCTAGCACCTTCAAACAAGTCATCACCAGAAAAGAGAACCTCCAGCATCTTGGACGAACATCAGAAGCCTCCAATGAGGGTACGGCGCATTCGGTTAGGGTTGACGAACAATTGTCCTTCTCTCATTGGATAAATTCTAATTCTTCTGTTACCATTTGATCCTCACGGACAAACCTTGTATGAGAAGGTTAAAGATGGCATATTGTTATGAAAAGTTATCAACCATTTCTGCCCAGATACAATTGACGAGAGAGCAATTAACGAAAAAGATCTTACGCTATATACAAGACTAGAAAATCTAACATTAACCTCATCGTCAGCACAAGCTATCGGTTGTAACTTTGTAAATATAGACGCTCATAGTTTAGAAAAGGGCACACCGCACATAGTTCTCGGGCTAATCTGGCAGAACATTAGGATCGGTCTGTTTAATCAAATCACTTTGGAACATTGTTGTGGCCTTACGTCTGTTCTGACGAGGAGAAGATCGAAGATCTCTTAAAACTATCACCAGAAGCCATATTGCTTCGATGGGCTAATTACCACTTGGAAGGAGCCGGCATTAGTAATCGTATTAGCAACTTCCAGAGTGATATCACCGCTTCAGAGGTCTATACTCACCTATTGAAATAGATTGCTCCAATTGAAGCTGGTGTTAACACAGCAACAAGCGGTGAAACTTAAATGCAGATCATTCGTTACACTGCAGGATGTCGTTGGCGTCTACAAATTGAATTTGACCTCCGTTGCTAATTTATTCAACAATTACCCAGCGCTTCCACCAAATATGTCACGTGCCTAATGACTGGGAGTGCTTAAATAGTATTTTAAAATGATAATGCCACTTACTTGTACGAACACCACGCTTATTTTTTATTGTCCCTTGTTTAGGTACAACCTCTCTCTGCTTATTCTAGTTACCAACTAACTTATGACTACTCCACTGTCCCGATTTCTACCAACCGTAGCCCCACCTAATGCCCTCCTTATTAATGCTTAGTTGGTATAAATCGGTCAGCTTCCTTTAATAATCAAATACCTACTTAATGTAACGCTAACTATATTTAAATACCTACTTAACCTAATGCCTTCGTGGCAATATCGTGTATTAAATCTTTGAACACTATTTGCTGCATCGTGAGTTTCACGAAACGCCCAGCAGGAACGATTCCAACAGGCAGATTGTGTTTTCACCTTGTGGAATAGATATTTACAGAAACATATTAACAGTGATACTTACCATGGGAGAGAGACATAAACGGAGTAGTGAAGAATTATTTAAGAAGCACTACAACCGTTACTCAGGAGAAAAGCCTAATAATCGTCCGCATACCATGAGTCAGTTGGAAGTGTGGTGCTGATTTCACTTGCTTTTGAGGTTACGATCCACGGTTGCCAAGGAAATTACACGCGCTGTAGAATTTAAATGGAGAAAGTACTTGTCGCTACCTGTTCAAATAAGAGATGGTATGGCGAAGTTTGCGATGAATAAGAAATGTGAGATAGAATACAATGCTTAATATGCAAGAAATGGTACCTTGCCAAAATCATCTTTTTATAACTAAAATAACAATATTTTCTGTAATCTTCCAACTTAGGGTTTAATCGGGTGCTCTAAATCTGTGGCACTGGAACACTAAAACAGTTCACTAAAACCCTTACCACAATACTTAACTCGTACTGGACGCACGTTTCGACAGCCAAGCTATCATCATCAACAATTCAGTTTGACTGCTGATGATGATAGTTTGGCTATCGAGCCGTGCGTCCAGTACAAGTTAAGTATTGTGGTAAGGGTTTTAATGAACTGTTTCAGTTATAGAAGGTTTATTTTTATTTTAATGATCTAATTTACAAATCTAATAGTCCAAATTAGGAGTTTCTTAAATTGGAACTTGGCTAGTATTTCTATTTTTATTTTGTTGTCATAATAAAATCCATTTAATGCACTCGCGATATTTTTTGTGAATACATCAAAGAAGCACCCACTAATTAAAATCAACACTTTTTCAACTTGGCCTATAAGTATTCTTGTAGAAAATAGTCCAATTTAAGTGACTTTCTTCCACTTTATTCTTGAAATAAAATTATTTCAAATATAAAGGAAAATAATACGAATACAAACAGTAGGCAAGATGTATCAGTATTATCACAGCTACTGTTGCTATATGAGCTAGAAAATGTAAACAACAATACATTTTAGAACATTGGCAATGAAACCATATTGTCCCAACCAGGAAAAAATGAAAAATGCGTAATATTTTACCATCCTACTTGAAAAATAAATATTACTGGGCACGTAAAAATATAAAACACCTGCGCTAAAAAATATTTCGACGTCAACACAAACAGCGTACGCCGCCGACGAGATAAGAGAGAAGAAATAATGCAGGGAAAACAACGAAGATAGATGGTTTATATATTATAACACTAACGCACAACATCTGCAGACTTCCCGTCACTGATTTTGATGTATCATAAATCCGGAGATTTTTCAAATCCCCGGATCGTATACCGTACATGTACACAAGGTCCAGTTATTTGCAGCGTTACGCGGGTAAAAGCCCAGAAAATACTAAAATGCTCGTGTCGAAACGGGTAAACAAGAAAAAGAAAGCAGGAAGCCGAAGTTGTAAAAGTGGAGTTTATGCTGGAACTACATACACTCTCCGGTTGTTATCTCACTGTGAGACAATACAAACGGTCTAAATTGTTCCGTACGGAAGAGGATAATGCAAAACCAGCAAGCGAATATCATAAACCAATTGTAAATTACAGGTGAAAGTAATACTTGTATTCTAATGTTTTAAACGAGAAAAAAATGCAAAAACAAATAATTTTTTGAAATTAATTAATTAATTGCGCGGTCTGTAGGTCCGGGAGTGTTCCTAGATACTCTACCGGCAATATAAATTAAAC